>CAXKVX010000203.1:0-250227 GCA_964058865.1 Eleocharis quinqueflora | reverse complement strand
TAACCGTCTTTACAACTTAATGATCACATTCGAAATCCCTAATATAAAACCTTTTGAAATAAGGGCAATTTTAGATACTGGTGCGACAAACTGTTCAGTTGATCAACTAGCAGTACCAGAAGAAGCCCTGGAACCCAGTCCATACCCGGTACAAATAATAGGAGTTAACTCAACCCAGATAGCAAATAAGAAACTAAAGGGTGGCCAGATGACAATTGGTGAGAATAAATTCAGAATACCCTTTACATATAGTTTCCCCATGGGTATGCAAGACGGTATACAAATGTTAATTGGGTGCAATTTCATTAGATCAATGCAAGGTGGACTAAGAATTGAAGGAAACACGATAACGTTCTATAAGAATGTTACTGTTGTTCAAACATCTACTGAAACAGTAGCCAATTCTGTTGCAATTGAAGAATTAGGATTAGATGAAATAGAGTATATCACGATTCAAGACGCTCTATACCATCAGTCGCTAATTACAAATCCAAAGATTGAAAAGAGATTTGGCAGCCTCTTAACTAGACTAAAAAATCAGGGATTTATTGGTAATGATCCTCTAATGCATTGGCAAAAGAACAAGGTCGTATGTAAGCTTGATATCATAAATCCAGATTTGACCATAGAGGACAAACCATTGAAACACGTAACGCCTCTCATGAAAGAACAATTCGATAGACATATAAAAGCGTTACTAGAAATTGGTGTTATTAGGCCAAGTACCAGCAAGCATAGAACAATGGCCTTTATTGTAAATTCTGGTACATCTATTGATCCAAAAACTGGTAAGGAAATAAAAGGAAAGGAGAGGATGGTCCTTAATTACCGAACTTTAAATGACAACACACACAAGGATCAATACAGTCTGCCCGGTATAAACACAATCCTTAAAAAGATCAGTAATAGCAGAATATTTTCAAAATTTGATCTTAAAAGTGGCTTTCACCAAGTAGCCATGAGTCCTGAATCTATCCCTTGGACGGCTTTTATCGTCCCAGGAGGGTTATATGAATGGTTGGTTATGCCGTTTGGCTTGAAGAATGCCCCCGCAATATTTCAAAGAAAAATGGATAATTGTTTTAGAGGAACAGAGGCATTCATTGCAGTGTACATTGACGATATTCTAGTATTCTCGGAAAACGAGGAGAAACATGCACAACATCTAGAGGTGATGTTAGCTATTTGTGAAAAACACGGTTTAGTAGTATCACCAACTAAGATGAAAATCGCTGTACCTGAGATTGACTTTTTAGGAGCACATATCAATAGAGGAAAAATTAAGCTCCAACCACACATCATTAAAAAGATAGCCAATTTTGATGTAGAACAACTCAAAGAGAAAAAGGGTCTAAGATCATGGCTTGGAATTTTGAATTATGCTAGATCCTACATCCCGAAATTGAGAATTTTGCTTGGTCCTCTTTACTCCAAAGTCAGCCCACATGGAGATAAAAGATTGAAAGCCTCAGATATAAATTTAATAAAACAAATTCAGGAACTGGTTCAGAATTTGCCAGATCTGAGTTTTCCGCCAGAGGACGCATACATTATACTAGAAACAGACGGTTGCATGGAAGGATGGGGTGGAGTTTGCAAATGGAAATCGAGAAAGAATGACCCCAGATCAACCGAGAAAGTCTGTGCATATGCCAGTGGCAAGTTTGATGTTATAAAGTCAACAATTGATGCAGAAATTCACGCTTGTATGGAAATGTTATCGGCCATGAAAATCCATTATTTGGACAAGCCGGAAATCACACTAAGAACAGATTGTCAAGCGATAATAAGTTTTTATAACAAGTCATCTAACAATAAACCCTCGCGCGTTCGATGGGTTAAGTTTGTTGATTTTGTAACAGGTACAGGAGTACAGGTGAACTTTGAGCACATTGAAGGAAGACTCAACTCGTTAGCAGATACTCTATCGAGACTTACAACTGCTGCCCTTAACACACAATGTCTCACAGACCAGCAAGGGCTGATGATCGAGAAATTAGGTCCAGTACTAGACGAAATGCGCAACAAAGAGGAAAACAATGTGCCAGTCCCGAAAGAATTAACCCAATCCCTTCAAGAGAAAATCGAAAACCTGTTCCCCTTATCAATGCAGATCAACTACATGCACAACAGTTCGAGGCCTACATCAACAAACCAAACCAAAGCCTCAAAGAATGGCGTGAGAACGCACAAAGATTGTCCGACACCAAGGAAATGCACATGCGACACACCTTGGTGGACATTCAGCAATTGATTTCCATAATTAACAGGGAGGAGAAGTACTGTAAGCCTTACCAACGCAGTGACTGTATCCTAACTGATAATTATTGGATACTAAAGAAACAGCTTGAAATGCTCGAAAGAATGGAAAAAGATTTTAAAGCTTTTCTTAATAATATTGTAAAAATGTAAATTAAGGAAGCTGTGGTGAGTCCCAAAGTTTAGCATAAGTTCATGAAAACTGCTGAATTTTGATAAATAAATCTTAAGGTTCAGTCTGGCAGGGTCCTATGGGTAACTGCTGACTTTTTAGGTCTGGATCACTTAATTGTGAGAATCTTTCTTTTGTTTTGTTTTCTTATGCAGGTGGCATGATAAGATAGCCACTACTAAGTGTTTGTGAATGCTTTAGCAGGTGGATGGATTAGAGCCGTTCACCAAAAATTTGCTTGGAGTGTAGTGCTCAATTATATGAGCACATTTTTACTTTATTTTGAGTGGAGTGTAGTGGTTAGCTGAGTCACCCACTCACGTTTGTTATCTTTTGAGACAAAGTATTGTGGAAATCCCTTTATTCACATGTCGATGGGGCCCAATGAGCACCCGATGTGATAATTGAGATTCCAAAATCCGAGTCTCTAGTTCTATATAAGGGCTTGTATTCAGAGTTGCAAAAGAAGCTGAGAACCAGCAAGTTTTACTTCTTTTACTTGAGTATCAATAAAATTCCAACTTTTCAAATTTCTTCTTTCAAATTCACTATTCCGCACTTATCTTCTTACTATCCCGCGTCCTCAGTGGCCTGCGAAGTTTGAAGATCGATCCGTAAGGCACCATTTACTGGTATCAGAGCTTAATTTTTGGTTAGTATCCTTCATGGCTTTCTAAATTCTTTCATAATTTCTAGGAAAACAAGGATGGAACGGTCAAAATTCTAATTAAGTTGAGAAGGGAAAATGGTTAATTAATACCGAAAAGCTTGAAGTTTGGGAGACGTGTACTTAGTATAGGCGAAAAAGGGGGAAAAGTACCCAAGGGAGGGGAATAGTACCATTACATTCGTAATATTAAGAAGGCACCCAAATGAATGGCTAGAAAGTTTCAATCCAACGATTTTAAAAGCATGAAGCACGAGATCCATCTACTTCATGAAGCACGATAGCATCTCTCAATATATATATATATAGGACATGAAGTTTCTTTTAAGATACATCCTAGTATAGACCTTAGACATGATTTAAGAAATATATTTAAAGGCTATTAGGAATATATGCCTCATTTTGCTGAACAATATTGTTCGCAAACGGACACTATTGCTAAAGGCATAAGCAAAATGACTCATGAAAGATTTAAAATTGACGTATCGACAATAAATTATTAACTTCTCCCAAAGAAAGATTAATACTAAAATAATTGTTGTGTACATAAAGTAAGGTGTACAAAGAAAAGTGATGATATACTATGTGTTAATGATACCTAGAAAAGCATTTTGGGACTTGGTACATAAGTGGTCCGTCTGTGATCCAGCTCCCTCACTTGATTGACATGGTCATTAGTACGTAGGTATGTCAATCTGACTCAAAGGCATGACGATAAAATGACTAATTGGATAAGTACTCTGTACATAACACCAAAATATCTAAAAATATTGATTGCATCCAAATAGCCTCTTGATGAATAATATTGTTGATTTAGTATGAAAGTAATGGAGAAATTAGACCTATCGAGGTCTTCAGATATATTTTACAATCATGATTAAAAATTAAATCATAACGTTTAGTTTCATGATTAGACACATATTTTAATTAGACTTCAAAGTTATCATTTAATATTGCAAGACAAATGTGATAATCGTTAAGCTTCATATAGTCATTAATCAGTCCAAAGAAAGATAATGATTATCATGATGGTTGATTGTCAGCATAAGAATAGTAATAAGTATGGTGATGATTATTAGTTTTCATGTGAAATTACTCGTCCAAAGGAAGACTAATTATTTATGTGATCATTTATTGTCAACACTTAATTACTATTACAAGATATAAAGGTAAATGATATCATCCAAATATAATTCATTAAAGGAATTAAATATTTTGTTAGATAAAATGAAAGACCTTTAATCAAAATGATGTGAAAAGATAGTGAAATAAAGTTCCTTCTTATGTTCTTGAAATTGAAAATAATATTGCTTAAAGTTAAATGAATGAGTAAAATGATATATGATCACACAAAAAATTCCAATTAAAGAAATACATTTTAATTCGAAATGAATAAAGTGAGAAGTAATTGGAAAATAAATGATCAAATCATTAAAGTTATGAATTCATAATTAAAAAAATCAAGGGGCAACATTAAAGAAAAGATCAAAATTGCTAAACTAATATTTATATAAACATGTTTTTGATTAAAAATAAAAAGATGCATAATATATATATTCTTATCAAAACACGTTTGCATAAAATAAGAAAGCAAAATGACTTGGTTGATAAAATAATAAATATGTTGTTGAAAAAATTAAATGTTGGTTTGACATTTAACACATTTACATTATATTAGATGCACAATAAACAAAACAACATGCAACATGCATAATAAGTAGAACAATTTTTTCTCGAAACTCAACAGAATGCGTTCAGTGCGGATCGGGAAAACATTTTCCTATTGATATATATATGTACTCTACTTCTTATCTAAACGTTGTTCGAGAATATATATATTTTTTTGAGCATGGCTAAAATAATATGCATAGTACACTCCATTTTGTACTATGCATATAGATATAGGTCATTAAATTGAGATTTAAGTTGCTCAATAAATTTTTCATATGAAAATATTGTAGGAAATTAAATTTCGTGATTTTTAGAGCTTTCTAGCTATTTTTTAAATATTTTTTAAAAACAGTCCAGATTTAATACTACAAAAGTGTTATTTCTGGGCTGTTTTTAAAAAATATTTAAAAAATAGCAAGAAAACTCTAAAAATCACGAAATTTTATTTCCTACAAGATTTTGATATGAAAAATTTATTGAGCAACTTCAATATCAATTTAATGACCAAATTAAATACAAATGAACGCATAGTACGTTGTGTGGTGTACTATGCATATTATTTTATCCATGCTCTATTTTTTTTGGCCCGGGATTTCAGAAATGGTGGGCAAATAAAACTTCCTTTGAATAATTATTCTCATCTCTTTAGAGGCGAGTAACTTCAAGCACTTCAAGTCGACTCTCCGAACTAAGAGTACCTCTGCCTGATGGTCGATGTAATTGAGCTCTGATTTTGGGTGAGTAATTGAGAAAAAGTGAAGATATTGAAAGGGGCATTGCTCGATCCTGGTGTAAACGAACGAATCTGTGAGAAAAACTGGAGTCGGTTCTTTGCTATAAATCAATGATGTGTGATCTTGACATAGGTTCTTTGCTTTAAGTTTTTTAAAAAAACAAAACAAAAGAACAACAATATGTTTCAGAAAGGTGGTATTTATTTACATATCCCGTTGTTGTTGTATGAGATAATGAGAGTGATTATTCGATGAATGACATCCCTGTACATGAATCAGGATTTACAACTGCTGAAATATTATTAGATTACATTACATTATTACATGACACACATGCACCAGGCTTTACAACTGATTATACTGCAGGCACAGCCCAGCCCACTTTATTTGTACTCGTAGCAGGCTCTGAATCTAATAACCAATCGGATGGGGGTGGACCAGTCTCTGCGTAGAGTTTCCGCTCTGCGCTCTATGTATTTTAATCTGAATCGTCAGATTAAAAATCAACGTTCGACTGCTACTGATATGATTTAAGAAGAAAACCGTTGATATTTAATCCGACGATCCAGATTAAAAATATGCATTATACGTATCTCTATCGCTCCCCAAAGAATATCTTTCTCGATTGGAATGGCCTACCTATTAACTAACTAACTAATTAACATACCAACCTACCATTCAAAGCCCAAGTAGTCCAATACCATTGATTCATTCTACACTCACTACAACAAATTTGATCTATTATACCAGGTAAATAAGATCTTTAATAGCGACTGGGGGTGCTGTTAAAGGGGGTTGTTAAAGGTTTGAACCAACAGTAATTAAAGACTAGACTTTTTATAGCGGGTGTTAGCAAAGCTGATCTTTTTAGTTGATATTGTCAAGGAGCCAGTATTAAAACTAACCTTTTATAGGTGATATTGTCAAGGGGCCGTTATTAAAACTAATCATTTATAGCTGATATTGTCAAGGGGCAAGTGTAAAAAATAAAAATAAAAAGTTGGTAAATTTGACAGGCATTAATTGTGAGACTTACATATTTGACAGATATTTTTTCCAATATGTTCTTTTATAAAATGTAATATTTTAGCATATATGTCCTTTTATCTTTTTTTCATTTATTGTTGTAAATTTTTTTATTGCTGTAATTTTTTTTCATAAATTTGGCATTAATTGCTCATGTTTCATTTATTGCTGTAAGTTTTTTCTTGCAAATATGCTCTGTTGTAAAAATATTCCTTATTAATAGACTAATTTTATTTTTATAGCAAAAATCTGAGATGCAAAAATTTAAATATCATAAAGGAATAATTTGAAGGAACAACAAAATACTTAAAGGAATAAATAAATCTAGAAAAAAAATATTTGAAGTAGCAAAATGAGGAAAGAAAGAAATTGTCGGAAGAAAGAAAAATTGAGGGAGAGATCAGCTCGTATTTGTAGAGAAAGAAAAATATGGGGGAAAAAGTAGGCTTGATTCGTGGAAATTATGTGTTTGTTTTGAGCGTTGGATTGAGAAGAGTAAACGGTTGGATTGAGAAAAAATGGTGATTCGTAGGAAGAGAGTTCATTGGTCCGGAATATTTTATAGTGGATGCACTGGAGAAGCCGATATTAAAAGTTTTTATACTGGATCCTTCCAAGCACCCGCTATTAAAATATGAGTTTTTATATATGTTGAACTTAACATCCGCTATTAAAAGTTTTTGTGTCGGCTCCTTCCAAACACCTGCTATTAGAATGTGAACTTTTATATCTGTTGAATTTAACACCTGCTATTAAAACCTCCCCGCTGCTTTTTCTAGATTCCTATGCACCTTTTATATCAAGTTTTTGTTTAGGTCCGGCATTAAATGTTTTAACTAAAATTTGAAATTGCCTCTGGATACTTTTAATAACGGTTGTGTTTTAGAACAAATATAAAATTAGGGGTACAATAACTCGTTTTTGTAGTAGTGACTGTTCTTTGGCGACTGTGCGAGGCGAGAGCGACATATATTGATCGAAGAGAAAGACTGGAGCAATATATCGATTATTATTGATGGGTGAAGAAGAACATGAAACATCAAAACGAGCAGAGACGAATGAAGTAAGATCCAAGGGATAACCTCTCCCTTTGAAAACTTTTTTTGCAAAATATACCACAAAATTCGTCATTTAAAAAATAAATACTTACAATTTAATTTTTATAAAATGTGGTTCATTTTAAACCCTACATTTTTTTATAAAATTTATAGATCTTACCCGAACATAAATTCCAAATCCCCCTGAATAAAGTATCAATTGATGTGCTGGAGATAGTGTTTTGACATACTCATACGGGTCAACTCGATCCGCGTCCGTCCGTCTGAACTCGTTTGTGGATCCAATATGTGTCTGTCCGTACTATTGTCAAAGACGTATTTCATACGAATTTGAGTCGTCTTTCAAAATTTCGTCCGTGATAACACATTCCTTCTCAACCCGTCCTTAACTGCTACGACGGTATTTTTCTTTGCAGAAAGTACATGCGCTGATCGAGACAAAGGTGCAGGCATCTCAATGCTCGATTAATGGCACTTCATCAAATGCCGCATTCTATTATGGAAACGTTTGCAATTTTTCACAAGTTAATGCAAGGCAGTTTTTGCTTTGTTTTTTATTGTGTAAATTAGGGGTGTAAGTCCAATTCGACTAACTCGATTAATCCGACCGACCCGACCAATCCAATCCGAAAAATGCAGATTTCGCGTTTTTATGATCGGTTACGGTTTTTATTTCGTCGAATCCGACATCTAATACGTGGATACGGATTATAGAATAAAACGTAAGTGAAACCCGACCCGACTTTTATATTTAATTAGACAATTATACTGCTAGTAATAAAGTTTTTTATTTGATTTTTGTCACAAACTTACATGTATATTTTTTTGTCAAACTTCTTAATTTTAATTTTTAATACGAACTGACGCCAATGTGTTATTTAAATTATTTTCAATTGTTACTTTTACTTTTGTATCATTAAAAAAAATGAAATATTGAAGTTTGTGTAACTCGGAAAACCCGACCGCCTAAATAAAATATGAATTCGATGATTTTTATTTTTGGTTGGTTGGTTACGAATTGAAAACATTACAAACCGAATGACATCTAACGAGTTGAAAAATTATACAAAACCCGACCAATCCGATCCATTTACATCTCTAGTGTAAACAGACAGCTTTAGCCACTGTATAGAGAGTTTACAATTCAACTCTACTCTTGTCTTATCATATAGAATGAGATCTTTTACCTTGCAGCAAAAATACTGTGCGTGCTACGCAGCAAATTTCAACATTTGATTTGCATCGATATTCATGCGAGCTAAATTTTCTAATATCAAACCTCCTGAATCAAATCTGAGCCGTCCGTAAACTACAGTGCAAAAAATCTGAACCGCTCATCCGTGTTGTGCCGCAGAAGAATTGATTCTTGTGCCATATTACTACTGGAGACAAGCGCACAGTTGAATTTGTTAACATAATAGCTTCTCCATTTAATGGCGGTTGAAGCTTCTCCATTTGCGTGTGTGTACTTTTTCTTTGTTTCTTTTGAATAATTTCTAAGACGAGTTCTCTCTGCTTAATAAAAATGGTCATGAAAGAGTTTGTAGGACATGTCATGAGCTTCATTTTCACAAGCATGAAAATATAAAATACCAGTTAGAATTTCACGTATATATTAATCTAAAAGCCCAAAATTATATTCACATTTGCCCTTCATATTTCTATTTGCCCAATTTATTATGAATTACATGAAAATCAACTAAATATTCATTAAATAGCAATTATACTTTCACGATTTCAACATATATATTGTATTCTCTCAGTACAACATTTTAATTAAAAAAATCTACACGAATGGATGTCCTCAAAGATATATTTGAAGATATCTCAAAGTTAAGTGACTAAAAATGAATAATTCAAAATTCAATGATAAAAAACAAATTTGATTCAAAATTTAGTGATTTTCTAGAAAATTTACTCTAAATAATATAATGATGTGATCGTAATACAATAATAATAATAATAATAATAAACAATATAATAATAATAGTAATAATAACAATAAATTACTATTATTATTATTTATTATTATTATAATTATATAACAATATTATAATAATTTTGACAATAATAATATAATAATGATAATAAATAATAATACTAATAATAAGAGTAATAGTCTAATAATAATAATAATAATAACATATTGATGATGATGATGATGATTAAAACAATAATAAAATAGTAATTTCACTAACCCTTACATGTACTCTTTTACTAATTTAACGTTTTACTAGATTAAAAAATAATACTAATTCAACATTATCTCAATTTACAATTTGCCATGCTAAATTCGTCAACCCAATCCAAACACAGCCACAATATACCGTGGCGAATCAGGAATGATTGTTGGAAGTAAGCTCTCCGCTCTCCGCTCCGAAGAAAGCAATTCATACATACTCCGTGCCGTGACATATCTGCTTTGTGGGCCCGTTTACCCAAATGCCTCGTGCGTCGCATATTCTCGGATGATACAGTTGACTAAAACCGGTGTACATAGACCGCATTGCCACTTTGCAAGGACTCTCTCTGTCAGTTTGTCTGGTTGCGCGCAACGCCGCAACCAACAGAGACCTTCTGGGTGACCGTCTTGATCTGCTATTGCGTTGCGCATGTATGATACAGCGTATTTTTTTAAGGAAAATGTTTTGGGATACCGAATTTTATACGCAATTGATACGAAATGGACGTTTTCAGTCAATGGACACCTCCAGTAATTTTTTTGCACCTTGACAACTGGACAGTTCCATTTTCTTTCCTATTTGAAACTGTTTCATCGCGTCATTGTTCCGATTGATTCATGGTTTCGATCTCTTCTTCTCTGGAAAGCATGTTATATTTGTTATGCATGTTATTTCTGCTGTTATGCATGTTATTTATGTTGTTATGCATGTTAATTGAAAACGCCAGCATACAAAATATGGTTTTCAGACATGTTATTCTAGTTGTCATGCATGTTAATTGATTTACTATGCATACTTATTTGGTTATGCATGTTAATTGAAAACGCTAGCATACAAAATATGGTTGTCAGGCATGTTATTCTAGTTGTCATGCATGTTGATTGATTTTACTATGCATACTTAATTTGGTTACGCATGTTAATTGAAAACGCCAGCATACAAAACATGATTTTCAGGCATGTTATTCTAGTTGTCATGCATGTTAGTTGATTTACTATGCATACTTATTTGGTTATGCATGTTAATTGAAAACGCCAGCATACAAAATATGGTTGTCAGGCATGTTATTCTAGTTGTCATGCATGTTGTGATGTTGATTGATTTTACTATGCATACTTAATTTGGTTATGCATGTTAATTGAAAACGCCAGCATACACAATATGATTGTCACGCATGTTATTCTAGTTGTCATGCATGTTGATTGATTTTACTATGCATACTTAATTTGATTATGCATGTTAATTGAAAATGTCAGCATACAAAATATGGTTGTCAGGCATGTTATTCTAGTTGTCATGCATGTTGATTGATTTTAATATGCATACTTATTTTTTGTTATAAGTTGTTATGCATGTTATTCTAGTGTCGTGCATGTTATTCTAGTTGTTATGCTTGTTATTTGATTTATTATGCATACTTACTTATTCTAGTTGTTATGCATGTTAAACTTTATTTTTCTGTTGTTATGCCTGTTAGTTAATTTACTATGCATACTTATTTGGTTGTTATGCATGTTATTATAGTTATTATAGTAATTTTTCTGATGTAATGTAGCTTAAACTTAATTTTCTATTGTTATTCATGTTAATTGAAAAACACATGCATACTTATTTAGTTGTTGTTATGCATGTTATTTATGTTGTTATGCATGTTATATTTGTTATTATGCAAGTTATTTCTGGTGTTATGGATGTTATTCTAGTTTTTGTGCAACTTAAATCCAATTTTGTTCTTTTATGCATGTCAGTCAATTTAATATGCATGCCTGCTGTAATAACATGCATAACAACTGAGAAAAAATTAATATGCATAACAACTGAGAAAATATGAATATGCACCAAAAAATTAATATGCATTATAAATAAATTAATATGCATTACAAATTCGCATATATACGAAATGAAAATCTATCATATATTAACATGCATTACAAATCGTAACTCAAAACAATTAACATGCATTACAAATTATAAATAAATTAATATGCATTACAAATAAATTAATATGCATTACATATTCACATATATACGAAATGAAAATATATCATATATTAACATGCATTATGAATCATAACTCAAAACAATTAACATGCATTACAAATTATAAATAAATTAATATGCATTACAAATCGTAACTCAAAACAATTAACATGCATTACAAATTATAAATAAATTAATATGCATTATAATTAAATTAAATGCATTACAAATTAACTGGAGAGAACAATTTGTAGAAAATGGAGAGAATTTTAGGACAAAATGGACGAGCATATCAAATTGTGTATCACTATATCAGCTCCCTTTTTTTAATGTAAAATCTGAATTGATCGTCAGCGATGAAAATTAGAAAAGTTATTTTCGAAATACGAATTTTGACGTAATCAAACAGCTAAGAGCGTAGCACCAGAATTTCTGAGAGATCAGGATTAATCTGACGAGATGTTATATTATTAAGATTCTGAGAGAAATATTATGTAGATTTTCAAGTAGATATCATTTTTTTGTCGGATTAACATTAACATCATAATAATTAAAATAATAATATAATAAATTTAATTATATACATAATAATATGATATATTTTTAGATATCAATTTTTAATACTTGAATATGCACAGTTGTTATTCATGTTAATTGTGTATCAAATGCATATCTTAAAGTGTTATGTTGTTATGCATATCACTTCAGTTATTATGCACGTTACTCTGTTATCGGAAGTTAGTATCAAATTGAGAATCTTTGTATTAACTCTCTATTATTAAGATATCGAAAGTTGATATCGAATTGAGGATCTTTTATCAGCTCTCTATTATTAATAATTTTGGAGGCTACATTATTTCTTGTATTGAAAAGTGATCTAAACTATTTAATTAAAATCACATTAAACATAACAGTTTCTATATCATTGACATTATCACAATAAACTTGAGAATAAAAATATTTCATCCACGTTCCGAGTCCATGCCCCTCAAAAAGAGCCCCTAAAATAAATGCGCGGAGCCCGTGTGGAAATCACGCGTCAGTGATAGTAGAAAAAATGAAAAGAGGCAAAACATGAAACAGTGTATCTGCGTCCTAAATTTAAACTCCATAATTTGATATCATGGAGCAAGCATGTGTTCCCATATATTTGCATTTTCATGTGTACAAATGTTTATTTCAATTAATTCATGTAAGTACCAACTATCCACTACACATCCATCACTGATCACTATAATATTTTAAATTGGTGGTTACTTCTCCCTGATAAGTAAAATTAGACTGAGCTTTGTCTTAACTGGTGGTTTTGTTAATTCTAAATCGGTTGCTTCTGCTAAAAGTTACTTTCTCCAATGAATGAGCTTGCTTTCAAAAATTAATTAATCCTTTTATAAATTCAAGGGTTTTAAGAAGAAGCCACATAGACTTAATTGGTTGATTTTGAACGAAGTATCAACGAAAGAATTTATAATTTCAAAAACAATAATGCAGACGTAAGATATAATCTACGGAGCTCATTCTTTGATAAACATAGACACATATATAGTATCTATCAGCACACCCAATTCTAGAAAAATTTGCCAGTCTCTTTCTTTTGAGTTTTTTTTTTTCAATTTCAATTTGAGCTAATAAGTTAAAGATTCAATGACATTAAGGATAGTGTTAGATGATACATAAATTGTGTGAAAATTGCAGATTTAAAAAACAAATCGAAAAAACATCTGTTAAATCCATATATATATACTTCATAGAACTATTGAGCTATTGTGTTCAAACTTGTTTTTTTGAAGAGTAGATTTCGTCTACAATAATTTTTATTAACTAAGAAAAAAAAATACATGAATGAGAAAAAAAATGAAAATTTAAGAAACGAGTTACGAGCACACAAATCTAAATATTAGAAACAAAGGTGAAAAAACATCGTCGTAATGCGTCAGCCGCCTTGATCATCTCAACTCGCCAATTCTCTGTAGACTTGTACCACCTGAAACGTCGTCCTCGTCTATTCGTCGATCATGAACATACTTCATGTCCAGAAACAACTTCATGATCTGCCATATCATTTCACTCGTACGTAGGCTCATCTCTTTACCCGTCACAAATTTGTAGCAAAAAAACCCGCTATATCATTTGACCCGTCGAGATAGAAAAACCATATTGTATCGATGCAAATCGAAGCAAAAACCTAGATTCCATGATCTAATCTTTCATCCACCAAAAGATGAAGATGGCACCGATGCATAACCTATAGGTAAATCCTATATCCTACGGAGAAGGCATCGATGCAAATGACCCATCAAGACGAATTCCATAAGATAAATTCTAGTTGCAAGGTCTAATCCATTTGTGAAAGTACGAAAATGGCCCCGGGTTGTCAAATCGAATCAAACGTGAATTCGTGAAGACAAGATCCTACCCCAAAATCTTAAATCCAACATCTAATGACCAAATGATATAGCACAAGAATAATAAGAGAGATGGAAAATGATTTATCCATAGACAGATCTAGACCCCCAACCACTGGTTCGACAATGACGGTTAGATAAAAGCTTCAGTGCTAGTAGCTCTAGTAACCGCACCTTGCACGAAGCTGTTAGAATGGGATCCTAAGATCAAGTGTTAGTGCAAAAATATTTTTATCAATTATAATTCAGACTTTTAGACCTTAATCACCTATCTAAAATCACAATGAAGCAAGTATATAACAATTGAGCAAATCAATTAATAAAGTGCAAATATAGTAAAAAGAGAGAGTAAAGAACAAGAGAGAGCAAGAGAACACAAGAACATGCTATGTAACGTGATTCGACCTACATCCACGAGACCTTCGGATTAAAAAATACCTTCTAGGACCTATTCCACTAGATCACAAGTGTTTTACAGTTGCGAAACCTATCTTTGATTTCTTCTCAACAAGACAACCAATCTTAGTTTCCTAGACCTATGTAAGAGACTACACCGCTCTGCAAGGTAAACGTGTCCAATTGACAATACAATCAAGAATGGAGATGAACTACTTGACTACACAATGTAGTTCACCAAACTAAAACAACAACTAAGTGTTCTCGCATCGACAATTATACTATTTGGCTATTCTATCACTCTCAAGGTGTGGATGCTGAAGGAGAAAGCTCTTGTGCTCTTTCTGGTGCTCAATTGTATGATTGGAAACTTGGGGATGACTTTCTTGTTACTTCTGGTTCGTATCTTCCAAGTATATATAGGTCAGACACATCTTGAAGTCTTGAAATCTTGATCTGCACAGCTTGCGTTACAAATTTGATCTAACCCGTTACAAAACTCGTTGTAACGGGTTGGTGCCTTTCCCGAAATGCCTTTCAATGCTTTTGTGACCGACTTCTGGGCCCTACTGGACGAGAACCCATTGTGATAGGTTGGCAACCCGTTGTGACGGGTCTGAGATGCGTTATGGTAACGCATGGCTCTGCCAAACTATAGAAATCCCCTATCTTCCAACTCTTCTCCTCTTCAATCTGTTAACCTGTTGTGACGGGTGGACAACCCGTTATGACGAGTAAGGAACCTGTTGTGACATGTTCTCCATGCATTATGGTAACGCATGTCTCTGTCGGGACTCTATTTCTGCCCAAGGTGCTTGCTCTTGATATTAATGAGATTGTTATGACTTGTACATGCATGTTTGAACCTTTGCATCATCATAGTATACATGTATAAACCTGTAACTTACCAAAACTTAATTGTGCAATGCTAGTACTGTTTTGTTTTGCAAATTGTCAAACCAAAGAAGAGTTTAATCTAATAGAGCGGGTTCGATTCTATTTGAATGAAGCGAGCCCGATTCGCCTTGCACGAGCTCAATTCTCCTTGCATAAGCGAAGCTCGCATGGTCAAATCTGAACCACCTACGCATAGATCTGGACAACCCTCCTTGTACGAACAACGAGCTCGATTGGAGTGCCTATTTACCCAGCCGGCGCGATCTGGCCCCACAATCAGATCTGAACCACCCGCATCCCCAGCCGCCAAGGTGTTGGCTGGCGCATGAATCCACAGTCAAATCTTTACGCAGCCAGCGAGATAGACCCATGCTCAGATCTGGACCTATATGACGAAGTGGCTGGCGGCTGTCTCTTTGCACGAGCGAAGCTCACACATTTTATGTAGAAAAAGTGAAGAGGAGAGAGAGAGAGAGGGAGGAGGAAGGGAGGAAGATGTGTTGGCTGACGCATGGACCTAAGGTTTCGAATTCGCAAGTATTGCCTTGTTCGCTCTTTTTTAATATTAATATTAATATTTTTATATTCCTCACAAAATTTTCAACTTCTTCCAATTAATCTTAACTTTCCGACATCACCATATAAAGACGTGTATCATTTTCCGGGAAAAGTATTTCTATCATAATTTTTATGGATCCAACTTTTTTGGTATATCTTTTAAAAAATAAATAATTTTTAAATTACAAATTAAAATGTAGACTTATCTATAATTGATGTGAGTCTGCAAATAAAATTTTCTCCGCTGAGAGAGGATAATCACAGAATCACTCGTTGATAAGTCATAAAAGATAAAAATAATTTTGTGATGCTCTTTCTTCCATATTTCCTTTTTTTAGTCTTAAAACAATTACTTAAGACATCTCACTATTTCACTTCGTTAGTTATTGCAAAATCTTCAACTTACATAAGTTGCAAAAGTTAAAAAGAAAAATGTTTTACGTTGAAAGGACAAGATGTTGAAATCTGAAAAGACATGCAAAACGGTTAATTTGTCCTTATCATGATGTATACATAACATCGTCAAATTGTCGAATTGACTGGTTTCATCCGAGTTATTTTTTTTTTGAGTAAAAGCGGAAAAAAATCCAATGAAATAGAAAATAAGTTGTTTTTTGTCCTAAAAATCTTGCAATATCACCATACAATATATCTAAGTCCAATACATCATGACATCAAAACTTTCTATGATGCAAAAGAATTGCATCTATTACTATTCTATTACAGACCTTAGTAATTAAAGTTTCAGTCATCAAAATACAAATATCACAGTATCAAAAGCAGCAAACAATTCAAAATCAAAATAAAAAGCATGTAACAAGGACAAACAACTAAGTCAATTTTTCCTATTCCACACCAGAGACCTTCCACATCTGTTTTCAAAGGACTTTGATCCACTTTCATCATCGTCCGGTTTCCTCTTTTTTGAGTAAGTGAAGGAAGGTCCTGCACATTCTGTGAAAACATTACATGTAATTTCATCCGAGTTATAGACATTAACTTTGGTAAACATTATTATTATTTTTATTTGGTAAGAATATTCTAAAAGCACTGATGTAATTGGACTTGGTTTGGTAATAATCGACACTCGTCTACTATAACACGTTAGCAACCAATCAATTTTTTGTTTAAAATAAGAGCAAAACTACAGTGCATGCACTGATGCATCGTGCTTATATATCTGAATCTCCAATACACATCGAGATTCGTGTGCATCGAATCTCGATGCACATCGAAGAGTGTGCATGTGCAAGTACGATACATGCGCATGTATCACAATTTTGCTCTTAAAATAATTTTTTTGGTTTGACAAAATGTAGTAATCTTTATTATTGTATTTTTGTTGTTGTAAATATGGCAAAAAAACTAACTATTTGTTTGTGACTTGTTCTATTGAAATATTGACGGAAACCAACCATTATACTTTAGGGAAAAAAATATGGCTATGATACAGATGCCTAATAATGGAGTGAACTAGTTAAATATATATTATGTGAAAAATGATATGGTAAGATCATGTAGTTATGTAGACCCAATACCATATCAGAATATTGGAAAAAAGTTATTTTTATTAATCATTAATCATCTCTTAAAAAGTATCAAACCAATCTATTCCCCCTACATTAACCAAAATAATTTATTTATTTACTTTCATTGGTGTTACATTAAGTATAATAATGTATTTCAATAAAATTTCTAAATAGTAACTTTATTAAATTAATAAACTACAAATTACTTTATAATACTACAAACAAACAATTTATAACTCTAACGTCTACAATTATTTTGCATTTATTATAACGTATATAATATGCTTAAAACATGAATGCTAGTTTCCGTAAACATTTTTTGTTTCCGCCAAAAAAATTTATCAAGGGGCCGAAACGCATAATATTTCAAATAAGAAATCTTAAAGGGGAGAGATTGGAAATATTACCTGGTTTATAAATGAAGGTTCATTTGGGAGTTTGTGAAAGGATGCTTGTGAGCAATCAAATCAAATCACTCTGAAAGGGAACACAAAAGAGACAAAACGCAACACAGAAATCGCAGGAAAGCGAGCGCAATCTAGAAGTGCGTTTCTTCTTCCCTTCTCCCTTTGCTTTTTCTTTAAATTTTTCTCCTTTTCCGAGACCTTTCTCCATTTCCCTCGGGTTTGACCAGACCCATGTGCGTTGCACGTGCGATTCTCAACTCGCATTCTCCCATGGATGCAATTCCTTGGAATTGGATCCTTTCTTCCTTCCGTTTCGTTTCCTTTCGTTTATATAGTTGTTTATTTTCTGCTCTTTTCTTCGCTTGCTTTTCTGGTTAACTGAGGTTTTGATTTGGGTTATCATTGGAGAGTTGATTGATCTGATGCATTCACATTTGAATGTAAGGTGCGTTCATTTTAAATGTCTTTATTATCAAATTGTTTTCTTTTATACTTTTGAATGTATCACATTGATTTGTTTTTTAAAATTGGATGTTTTTTTAAGAAGTTTGAAAATTGATTAATGTTTGGAGTTCGTTTTCTAAGACTGATATAACTTTCTGGGCTATGAAAATCGGCAAGTTTTCCTTTTCGTTTAATTATCTGATGTGCTTTGTTTTACAACATTTATTTTGACCTACTCTGTTCATAATGGTATATTGAAATAAAGAGATTTTGTTTAATTTTGTCTTCAGTTTGTTTAAATCATTGTTTTTGCGTCTAATTCGCTATGTTTTTTAATGCAGGTACTTAGTCTGCTCTACTGATTGCTTCAAACATTAAAATTTGCAATTGGGTAGGAAAGAAAGGATACTAACTAGTTAAATGGCATTAATAGATGAAACAAGAAAAAAGGTACACCTCTCTGATTTCCGTATGTCTAACCAGAAATTTTAGGTTGATTTTGTAATTTTATCATTGATGGTTAATTTTGGTAATGCAGTTCTATCTGTCAAAAGTTTTTCGAAAGAAAGAAACAGATGCTGAGATGAAAAGTGAGGAGTCAAGCATATCTTCTGGTTAGTTTTTAATTGAATGCTTATTTTTTTTTTCACCTGTTATGAATTGTGATGTTCCATTCTATTAGTGTTTTTTTCCCATTTAAACTTCATAGTCTAGAAAGAAAAATAACATTTTGTTTGACAATTTAAGAGTTAATTTAGTTCAGTGGTACACTGGTACCATTAAATTGTGTATTAAAATGAAGGAAGATATTTCCTAATTGATTTCAACTTCAGTGATCTCGCCCAGCTAACTTGCAATTTTCTGGTATTTAATCTTCAATTGATAGCTTATTTTGGTGGGAGCCCACTTCATTCAGCATTTTCATCTCCAAGGATTTTCAAAACCTTAACTGGTAAATATTTATATTTTTATTCGATAAACCTTTCCTCACTTTTTTCATAATTCTTCAAATATTCTCATAGTGAACAATGGTTAATGCTATTTCCATCAATATATGCTAATCAGACGGTCATATATTTAGCGACTTCGGCTCTCCAAAGCAAGGTTCTGTACATACTGAGGCTTTCAGGTACTTTTATGTGAAATTTTGTAATTGAAAAATTGTACTTGTTCTATTATTCATTTGTGTTAATGATTTCTGTACGAATATCTTTCATAACTATAGGATATTTGTCGCAACATGGAATGTAGGCGGAAACCCTCCCCATCCTGGATTGGATCTTAACGATTTCCTCCCATCTGATGATCACTCTGATATCTATGTTTTGGGGTATTATACACAAATTTTAGTTTTATTTATCTCTCATCTTGTCATGCTTAGTCAGTTAGTCATCACTCTGGTATCTATATAATTAATTGTATATGTTTCTGCACAAAAAGGTCCAGTAAGGATATGGAACAAGAATATTACGATAACTTTTGTCCATCAAGGGAATTGATAAGTTTCAAATTTCAAAAAAAAAAGAACAACAACAACAAAGCTTTTAGTCCCAAATAAATTGGGGTAGGCTAGAAATGAAATCTAATATGAAATGAAAAATAAATATAGATAATAATAATATAGTAAATAGTAAAATAGTCTCAAATAAGTTTCAAATGTTCATTTAAATTTATGTTCAACTTTTTTTCTGACCATAAGTTTGTCCGTGTATTTTGGTTTGTTATTTTTATTATAGGTTTCAAGAAATAGTTCCCCTAAATGCTGGAAGTGTTTTAGTAGAAGACAATGAGCCAGCTATGAGGTGGCTTGCTTTAATAAACAAAGCACTAAACAGACCTTTAAACAGCAATGACCCCTCCATTTCACCATACTACCGTCATTCTCCATTTTCAAAATCAAATAACCCTCATTCGAGCCTAACGACACTACTCTCAGTTGACGCTGGTGCATATACCCCCAATGCCAATGTCTCTAAATCTTCTCTGAAAGAAGCGAAACGAAGCTTTAACTTATCACATGGTATACGGCTAAAATCATGCAACTGCCCCATTGGGATGTCCCACAGGACAAATACAAAATCATGTTTCCTATGCAAGAAGCCAAACATTAATGTGAGCGACTCGTCCGAGGAGGAAGGAGGAGATGAAGCTTCAACCAGTTTTACAGCCGCTGATTTGGATTTCTCTAACACATGGAGCCATGAAAAGTACTGCCTTGTTGCAAGTAAACAAATGGTTGGGATTTTTGTTTCAATATGGGTGAGGAAGGAGCTGGTCCCACATGTCAGCCATGTCAGGCTTTCTTCAGTTGGCCGGGGGATCATGAACTACCTGGGTAACAAGGTATTTTTCTTTTTGTTTATTGCAACAGTTTTTCCCTTATATTTATTCTTGAAATTACCATAATATATTTCTAATTTTTTGTTCAGGGATGTATATCAGTGAGTATGTCATTACACCAAACGAGCATTTGTTTTGTATGTAGCCACCTAGCATCAGGGGAAAAAGAAGGCGATGAATTAAGGAGAAACTTAGATGTCATTGAAATCTTAAAACACACACAATTCAAGCGCATATGTAAAAAATCTGGTCGTAGGATTCCTCGCAAAATT
Source organism: Eleocharis quinqueflora (assembly GCA_964058865.1). NCBI lineage: Eukaryota > Viridiplantae > Streptophyta > Magnoliopsida > Poales > Cyperaceae > Eleocharis > Eleocharis quinqueflora. The sequence continues at coordinate 229,229 of CAXKVX010000203.1, read as the reverse complement.
CTAGATCATGAGTAAGAATCAAGCACTTCTTTTTTTTTTTGTTAATTTACGTTTCAAAAACAATTGCCTGGTTTGACCTGTCAATTAACATGCTCCTATAACCATGGAAACCCCTCCCTGTGGGAACTCACGGGGTCGAAATCCAGCTATAAGGACTTTAGGTCATTTAAATTTGAGTGACTTTCACTTCTATAATATCTCAAAAAAGATACAAAATAATCATGGAAACTCGGAATAAATCAATTTTTCTTTTTGTTTTTAAAATTTTGTTTCCTGGTTTGTGTAGTCGTGTAATATGGCTGGGAGACTTAAACTACAGAATTTCCTTGAGCTACACTGATGCAAAAGAGCTAGTTGAAGAGAATAACTGGGACGCACTTTTCGAAAATGATCAACTTAAAAAAGAGAGAGAAGCTGGGAGGGTGTTTAAGGGTTGGAATGAGGGAAAGATTTATTTTGCTCCGACATACAAATACATCAACAACTCCGATGAATATTTAGGAGATATGGTTACATCCAAGAAGAAAAGAAGAACTCCTGCCTGGTAAGTTGATCATGAACAAAAGTACCATATGTTTCTTATTGTTTCAGAACTGTTAGGATCATACCATCGATATATCATATTTTACTGTTCTAGTTTAGGTAGCTTTTTTGGGTTTATTCCAACATAATTTGACATCTGAGAATCAATTGAGCTGACTTTTGTAGGAGAGCCTAGGCTGTTAATAATCAACAAAAAGTGATTTTGTCTTTTTTCTGTGGTTGTATGGTTCTTATCATGTTAGGATTAGTAACAATTATTAAATTCTAGCGTCACTTAGGAAATTTATCTTTTTGCTTATGCAAAAAGGTTCATACCGAAAAAAGCCAATGCTACTAATTGCAAAAAAAAAAATTCACAGGCTTCAAACTCACTCGAAAGTACTATAAGATTTTCTCATCATTTTCATATGCCTTATATAGGTGCGACAGAATATTGTGGCATGGTGATGGGATTGTACAGTTGTCGTACTTCAGAGGGGAGTCGAGGTTTTCTGATCATCGACCGGTTTGTGCTGCGTTCATAGTTGAGGTTGCAGTGCTGGATTCAAAATTGATAAAGAATTTTTCTACTCCTAATATGAAAGTTGGAGCAGAGGAATTACTTTTATAGGAACAGATTCATTTTCAAACAAGGTACTAGTTCAGCAATTACCATATTAAATATAACTATTTGGTTTATTAAATTACATGATTACAACATTCTAAACTATATTATATTAGTTTTAATGTATGTATACGTTTATGTGGCATGAATAGGTAATACAAGGGGAAAAGAGGCATACATTGATTGAATGCCATTCAAGACATGCATTGAAACAATCCAATTGTACAGGATTCTTTACAAATTACTATTGGTTAGAACAAAATTCTTTGTTGATTCGATTTCTTTTTAGAAATTGGGATTTATACTAATTTAGGTTTTCCTTTAGATATTGAAAAAAATAGGTTTTCCTTTTCTTTAAGTTATTGTTTATTGCATTGCTTAATTAGATGATAGGAGAAAAACGAATATTGTATAGTTCTCCATTACTCCTAATCTGATGTTGCAATTGGCTACTTCAGTATTATATTTTTTTTTCATTTTAATTTGCTACAAAAAATTAGAACGGTAGGAGCTAACGTACATGTCTTGATGTTTCATAAGATACTTTTAAAAAAAATTATCTATATATGTGTACTTTGTTATTGTTGTTATTATATTACGTCTTAAATTAAAATACTTTTAAATGTTTTTAGTTTTCTCTATATGTGTGTTCTTTCTTATTGTTATTATTAATATATATATATATATATATATATATATATATATATATATATGAGGAGGGATCCGTAGCTGCCAAACTTTTAACTGCTCGCAACCGCTCCATGGTAGCAAATGTAAATGACCGATCCGGATCGTTGAAAACATTCTCCATATTAATATAGACTTGGAAATCAAATTTTACATTTTTTTTGAATTTTTTTATTATTTTATCGGATAGATTGAATTTTTTTTATCTAACGATTTAGAAACATCCAATTTTCAATCATTCCGATAAAATAGTAAAAAAATTTCAAAAATGGTCTCCAAGTTTATATTAGTATGGAGAATGTTTTCAACGGTCCGAATCGACGATTTACACTTGATATGATGGAGCGGTTGAGAGCGGCTACAGATCCCTCCTCTATATATATATATATATATATATATAATACAACACATGTCATTGTGTTAGGTCTTTCGTAAAGCAGCCATTGGTTGAAATGTTCCGTCTATTTTCGCTATTCTTACTAAATTTCCCCAATGTTTCTGGAAATGTGATTTAGTAGGAAGTCGTAAAATTTGCCAAACTATAAAAACATACTCTGATATAAGGATGGAAGAAATATTCGTAATTCGTGGCTCGCTCCTGTTTGATTCGTCAAAATTTTGTTATCAACTCGTTCGTTATCAGCTCGAGCTGTTAACAACGTTTAGTAATCGAGATGAGCTCAAGCTTGGCTCAAATCGACTTATTACAACTCGATTTGTTAACGAATTGATATGGACCATACGATCAATATAGAATAAATCACAATTGTCAGTTTCAATCCACTAAATCTAACTATAAATATTCAATTTTCAATTCTCTCTCTTCGCAAACACAATTACAGCTTGTATAAATTCTAAAAACAAGTTATAGTTTCGAGCTGAAGGCGAGCTACAGCTCGAGTTATAGCTTGATTTTTTGTTTGTTGAGATGTTCACGAGCTAAACGATACGAGTTGAGCTGGCTCAAGTTATAAACGAGACGAATTCGATATGACTCTTTCAGCTCTCAATCTGATAGCGAGACGAGCTAACTCAACTCATTAACATTTCGAGACGAACTCGAACCTCGTCCAACTCGTTCGTATTCGACTTTTTTGCATCCCTACTCTGAAACACTAAAATGTAATTTAGTAGGATATCGTAAACTTCTCCCAAAAGATAAAAAGCCTACTGGTGATATATTCAGTAGTCTTTGTCATAGCATTTTGGCACATTATCTGGTGCAAGCATAAAAACAGAAATGTCAAAATTTTGTAATGACACGAAAGGGAAATCAAATCAAATTATTAAATTTGATAATGATATAATAGCTTGACATTATCATTAATTCAATGCATTCATCATATATTTATTAAAGGTTCCATGAAACATGAAAGCAATTTGAGGGCTCCAAGTTTCTTTTTTATTTTTATTTTTGAAGAATCGACCAATTTATGTTAAAAAACAAGAAGGGAAAAACAAAACTGGTTTGAAGTTTGAACCACCGAAACCCCTTCGGTATTTTTAAATGTTGAATATTGTAAATAATCAAAGCTGAGATCCGAGACCCGACCCGACCTGTTTCGACTCGTGACCCGATCAGAAGCGACACCAGTGGACCCGATACCCGACCCGACCCGACCTGCTTCGACCCGTGACCCGATCTGAAGCGACACATGTGGACCCGAAACCCGACCCGAGATGACTCGTGACCCGATCCGAAGCAACACATGTGGACCCGAAACCCGACCCGACCCGTAGGCCGTAACCCAATCTGAAACGACACATGTGGACCCGAAAGTCTGAAACCTTACCCGACCCGACTCGAGTAGCCCGCAACTTTATATCAAAATTTTCTTGGAAACTAAATTATACATTTTTTATATCAAAATATGTCTCTGATTTATATTTCAGATTATTGTGGATGATAATGAGTTGCAAAACCAATCAACTCCGTTCAACAATCAATTAAGAAGAGATGACTATTAAACAAAAAACTATACCTGAAGGAGAGGGATTGAGCGAGGAGTTGAAACACTGAAAAATCAATCTAAATAACTGAAAAATACAACAACAGAGCAGATCAAGAGCCAAATAAACTAAAAAATGAGATAAGACTGTTGAACCCGACCAAGCATACCAATAAACAAGAAATAAATAATGAGACCATACCAACCCCTTCTTACCAGTAAACACTAAACAAGAAAAATCAGTGGAAGATTAGGCAAGGAAGAAAAATCAGTAAACACTATTAAACAAAAATCAGTGAAAAATACAACAACAGAGCAGAAAGAACTCATTAAGTTACCAGAGAGGCGAGAGTGGTGGCGTGGGTTGTGGCAATGGTGTCGGCAGAAAGGCGGGGTGGTGGTCTTGGCTCCAAGACGAAGATGATGGACACAATCACACAACGGAGTAGATCTGCATAGATTAGGCGAGGGACATCAGTGGAAATCCTGATGTAAATAATTGAAAATAAAAAAGAAAAACACTGAAAAATACAACAATGAAAATAAGTAAAACCAGCAAAGATACCAGAAAAATAAGTAAAACCAGCTGTGTAGCTTCTGCTCAAATAACAATGAAAAATACGAAAAATGCAAGGAATTTGTTATCAGAAAAAAAAAATGTAATGCAAGAAAAATAGCTGATAACAATTGTAAAAAAAACTTAAAGATGGTGTTGTGCAAATCAGAACCAGACAAGGAGTTAAAGAGTTAAAGGCATACCAGAGGCATACTTGAGAGGTGCCACTATCGACTGCCGAGACTCGAGAGGTGCCATTGTCGACTGTCGAGACTCGAGAGGTGAACAAATCAGAACCAGACAAGGTTGTGCAACTGTGAACAGATCTAGGCTTGTGCAACTATGTGTAGAAGTAGATCGAGACTCGAGAATGATTCAGATGGGGAATCAGAGAGAAAAGGTGGAACTGGTGGAAAGAAACAGTTGATCAGTGGAGAGGGTGGTCCGAGGTGGTCGAGGTTGTCTCTTGGCTGGTTGGTGAGAGGTGAGGCAATCGGGATTGGAGTCTCGAGGACGAGAGACGGCTGAGAGAGAGAGAAGCGAAATGAGAAGGATGAAATCGGGAATTTGGGAATTGGAAGAATGGGAGGCGGCTGGTTCGGCGACAGAGAGAGAGATAACAGGATTAGGTTTTACTTTTAGGGCAAACGATATCCAACAATCTGGTTCGGCTGGTTCTGCAATCTGCACCCATAAAAAATGGGTGCTCTAGTGCAACCAACAATCTGAATCGTTCGATTAAATTTGAACGAATAAGATTTTATAATACAAAAGCCCTTTTGAATTATATAAATCGACGGTCAAGCGTCCAGATCTAATCATGATTAAAATATTATAATCCTAATAAAAATAATAATAAATAACAAATAATGATAAATAATAATAATAAATAATAATAAAATAATAATAATGATGATGAAATATTATAATATTAATAAAATAAGAATATAAAAATAAATAATAATAATAATAATATAATAATTATTATCATAAATAATAATATAATAATTATTATCATAAATAATAATAAAATAATAATAATAATGATGAAATATTATAATAATAATAAATAATAATAAATAAATAATAATAATAATGATGAAATATTATAATACTAATAAAATAATTAAGAATAATTATAAAATATATAATAATATAATAATAATTATCATAAATAATAATAAAATAATAATAATGATGAAATATTATAATACTAATTATAAATAATAATAACAATAATAATAAATAATAAATAATAATAAATAATAAATAATAATAAATAAAATAATAAAAAATAATAATGATGATGAAATATTATAATACTAATAATAACTCGCGAGTCACGAGTCGCGAGTTATTTGCCCAAGCCTAGAAAAGGCTCATTGAGAATATCGCTGGCCACTGGGGAAGCCACGCCAATGGTATAATATTGGTATGTCCGGATCAAGTGAACCAAGGGGTCAGTCTTTAATGGATCATCTGCCGAGAGCGCATAGAATGGGAAAAATAAATGTCGCTGGGATGAGTTAATGGAAAAGAAAAATGGCTCACTTGTTTCATTTAGACTCGGTTCATCTAAACTATAAATGACAACAAACCTCATGTCACATTGGTTCATGTGCATTGAGCTCATGTGAGGCTTATGGCAAATGAAGAATTGATACGTGTCTTTCTTTCTATCACAAGCTCACAAGTCACAACTCACAATGTGTCAAGAATGAATCATTGTATTAAAAGTTTTCGATCTGATGTCGTCTGATTCAACCCGTGACTCCAAGGGTGTCGGCACTCATCGACCTGAGGCCCGATCGGACCCGTGACTAAAATTGTCGGCACTCGTCGACTCGAGGCTCGACCCGACCCGAGACCTAGAAGTTGTCGGTACTCATCTACCCGAGGCCCGACCCGACTCGAGACCCGAAAGTTGTCGGCACTCGTCGACCAGATGCCCGATCCGATCTCGCCCGACCCGACCCGTGACTCGAAAGTTGTCGGTACTGGACGACCTGTGGCCCGACCCGATCTTTCCCGACCCGACCCGTGACCCGAAAGTTGTCGGCACCGGACGACCCGAGACCCGACCCGACATCGCCCGACCCGACCCGTGACCCGACTTTTTCCAAAAGTCAAACAACCCGACCCGACCCGATCCGACCCGACCCAAACCCGCTCGACCCGCCCAATTGCCACCTCTACTCATTATAACGTCTTGTAAACCATTACAACACCTTTCTCAGGCGTTACAATAATGGACCTCTCAAGGATTTTGATACTTAGTCGATTTCTTGGGCTTCATGCATTTGACTTCTGGGCCCATCTCTCAGAAACTCGTTATAATGCCACAACTACCCGTTATAATGTCTTCTATCTCGTCACAACGCCTTCTCATGCATTACTGTAACTGACTGATCAGAAATCATTTGTTTTGCTTGTTTCTTGCATTCATGTGCTTGTCTTGACTTGTATATCTTATTTCTGACCTCATCGAGAATCAATTGCACATGTACAGCATGCACATTTATAATTAAAACTTATGCAAATGTTAGTCCAATATTTATTTTACAAATTGTTAAATAAGTTGAGATAAATCCAATAATTATATGAAACAATAAGTACTACATATATTATAAAACGTCTAGGGTGGAACCAAGGCTCGGGCCATCCTGTGTCTTAGCATCAGCTTGATCCCAACATATTTTTAGTGGGTCCTTTAATAATTATTATTTAGGTTGACCTCGTTCGATTCGACACATAATCCAAAAAATTCGTTGACCTCGTCCGATTCGATTCATGATCCGAAAGTTATCGACACATGACGACTCGAATCCGACCCGACTCCAACCCGACTATTCTAGACAGTCAAACTACCCAACCCGAATCCGCCCGGCCGACCCGACTTGCCACCTCTATAATTACATAATAACAAAATAGGGATTTGTATCTGCTGTTCTTGTGATGACACGCTGCTACCATTATCAATGACAGCGGTTGGATTATATTTGAACACTCATATTTGATTGAGGGAACATTTTTTTTATTATGTTTTGTGGGACCCATCTGCCATAGAGACAATGGTATGACGGTGCCATCAGCAACTGTGACAGCAAATAGAAATCAAACAAAATAGAAGATCACGAAGCATACATGAATTTTCTTTAATATTTCATTTAAAAAATAAGTAAAAGATCATGACAATTTATAATTGCTTAATACTTTTATTATGTAATCATATAAGATGAAACAAAAATGAGCATGACTAAAATAATATGCATAGTACATCACATAGTGTACTATGAGCTCATTTGTATTTAATTTGGTCATTAAATTGATATTTAATTTGCTCAATAAATTCTTCATATCACAATCTTGTAGGAAATAAAATTTCGTGATTTTTAGAGCTTTCTTGCTATTTTTTAAATATTTTTTAAAAACAGCCCAGAAATGACACTTTTGTAGTATTAAATCTGGACTGTTTTTAAAAAATATTTAAAAAATAGCTAGAAAGTTCTAAAAATCACGAAATTTGATTTCCTACAATATTTTCATATGAAGAATTTATTGAGCAACTTAAATCTCAATTTTCTATATGCATAGTACAAAATGTGGTGTACTATGCATATTATTTTAGCCATGCTCAACAAAAATTGGTATTATGAGAAACTAACTAGGCACCCCCTATTAATCATGTAAGATGAAACAAAAATTGCTTAATACTTTTATTGTGATTTGAAAAGTTTTATCTCATGTCTTTACCTTTTCAAATATATAAGAGCTTTATTAGTCTCCAAATTATTACTTTTTTTTTGAGGAATTTTTTTTATTACTTGTGAATACTTACAAATTGAATATGTCGTTATTTACATCTCATGTATGTTCTACTTTTTCTGATAATGTATACATTTATATTGTGTAAGAATATAGATATGAAATGTCGTAACAGTTATGAGCTTGTTGTCATTTCATACGTATTTTTGCTTAGTAAAAATATTAAAACAACTGATATGACAATTAACATAACCTTTAATGGAAGTAGGAAAGTACTTGTAGATTTTATTATTTTTCAATGAAGTTATTTACAGTTAAAATGTCATATTTCTTTGTAAATTATTTTAATTAAGTCTTACAAAATGGAAAATTATATGACAAACTTAATTGTGTGCCGTGAGAAAGTAATAACGAAATGGGGGAATATCGTTTCAAATTATAAGGCTTGTTTAAGATCGAAGAATTATAAAAATTGCATGTTGCATGATGTCACACGTAACTTGTTAAAAGAAATATAAAATGTAAATTAAACTCCAAAACAATTAATTATTTTTGTTAAAATATTGTGGATGAACGTGGTTCTCACGTGAGTTTACTTTTTTGGATAATTTTTCGTAGATACCATATTTAATACCAACTATCGATATCGATTTTATTATGCATCTTTAGTTGAGTTATCGTGCACATTATTTGAGTTATTATGCATGTTATACCATAACTATTTCAGTACAAAAAATAACATGTATAATTATTTCATTACAAAAAATAACATGCATAATAACTCAATTAATGTGCACGATAACTCAACTAAAAATGCATAATAAAATCGATAACATGTATAACTATTTCATTACAAAAAATAACAAGCATAATAATTTAAATAATGTGCACGATGACTCAACTAAAGATGTATAATAAAATCGATATCAATAATCGATATCAAATATAGTATCTACGTATCAGCTCCCTCCTTTTTTTATTCTCAGGATTTAATTGTGTATATAATATTTCCACTAGTGATTAATAAATTGAGAGTTGCACGAGTACTTCAGACTAAATCCAAATAGAAGGCGGATCCAATTTTGGTGAACAGCAAATTAGTGCTCCACAAAACATGGTGAGAGAATTAAGCCTCTTGACCGTGTACGTGTTTCATATTAGCCCATATAATTAATTAAATGATTACAACTTTGAAATCTAATTAGCGACAAAATAGTTTTGTCGTTGTTAGTTAACTGAAAGCAATACCCAAGATTCGTCAAAGCAAGAGTTCTGTAAAATATCATGATTTTTCTGAAGATCTGGGTTATGTTATGTCAGTGCATACACTGGTTCGATTTGGTACCAGTAAGGACCTTGATTGTACAGTGATGAGGTTAAACCCTGGAGCAAAGAAATTTACATGGAACCAGATCTGCTGCTCGTAAAATCCCTGCTTGTTTCCTGCTTGTTTCGATCTGGATTGTTCAAAACTCATCTAACGGCCAAAGCATCTGCCCCTGAATCAAATCACAGCCGTCCGTGACGATCGATCGATTTGTGGCGGTCGTATCGGAACAAGCAGGAAACAAGCAGGGATTTTACGAGCAGCAGAGTCGGATCCAATTTACATATGGTAAGGATATCTCTGGAAAAAAAAAATGCAAACTAGTACATCAATGGTAGTAAAATTGAACAGGGACCTTGACAATTTCTTTGAAGAAGCAAGTAAACTAACTCCCTAATTGAGCAGGTTAACTAAGTCTCTAATTGGGATAATTCAGAAATACATATACAACTGATATACATCCTTAGCACAAAATGGATACCAATTCTTAGTTTGCTCAGTAGGCCATTCTCTCTTTCTCAGTTTGTGCATTATAAACTTAAACATTTATCGAATGTTCTCAGTTTGCTTATTCTAAGATCAGCTAAGAATCGGTACTGATATCTGACTAGTAGAGTTTCCTAAAACTTTTGATTCAATTTCTTGTAGAAAGAAAGAGAAAGAGAGAAGTACCAACCAGCTGCTCAAACACAATCGGAAATCGTATCCTCTGCGTGCATTTTTCTGAGTCTACCGTGTGCAGGTTAATCTGAACCGTCAGATTAAACATCAACAACTCCATCAATCATATCAGTGAGAGTGTTGATTTTTAATCTGACGACCCAGATTACAGAAGATACGGTTCCAACAAAATCGAACACAATGGAAGAGAAGGAAACTGGGCCAAAACTGTTACTGGAAACTGGGCCTGGATTGGTTAATGGGCCTAAGCAGAAAAGGAGGAAAATGGGAACTAACAGAAACAGTTCTTTCCAAACAGAAATAGTTGGAGCTGTAACTGTCAGAGAAGATAGCAAGCAATTTCCAATACTGCAGAGGATACAACAAAGCACAAGAGGAAGGGAGATGAAGCTTATATCAACCAAAATTCAGAATTTTCTTTATTTTGGGTAACCAAAGTTCATTGAATCATTATTGTTTCTGAAACTAGATTAGAGGAGTTCAAACTAGTTTCCAATACTCAAGCAATATATGTATATTGAGCACAAATCAGATGAAAACAGCTTTTTATTGTACCATATAACCCCAAAGGAAATCGTTTAAAAAAATCATTCAAACTTCAGAGTACTCCGATTCATAAAAACTACTAAGCAAACATACTTATCCATAAATATAACAAATTAACATCCACATTTGGAATCTAGCAAAATAAAACAAAATAAGCACTCAATATTAATTTCAGCTTAACCATAACCATCTAATTAAACTGAAATTAACCGCGACAATAAAAAATGCATCCAATAAAACTAACAAGTAATAACTAAAGATAGTACAGATCTTCGCTTCCGAGCATTCAAAGCATAATATTCTTGTAGATGCTGATTGTTCTGCCTGCAAAATGAAAGGAGGTTAATTAGTTACTGAAGCAGTTAACCATAGTTTAGATTTCACAATTAAAATGTAAATCCAAGTAATTAAATACATGATTGAAGTTCAAATAGGGGAAGCTGATACAATTTTAGATACAACAAGGTCTACAGAAGTACTATCACCACACAAGTCTATTTTACAACTCAAGCACCGTACCGGAAACTAAAACTACTATCTTACAGGATGTTATTTACAAATATGAAAAATAACGATTTCCATATACATGACTTAAAATATTATAATTTTTACTTTTAGTTAATTATCACGTTCTGGCAAATTGAATTATTCAAAAGTTACCTTTCTAAATTAAGAATAGTACTGCAAAATATGTAAAGTTAGAAAGTCCATTTGGAATCAAATAGTGTTGCATTAATTGAAGGGCATTGCCATCATGACATATATATAGCACAAATATATAGGAACTAGTGATAAATAACAAGATGGATCCATATATACTACCCAAAAATAAAGACAAGTAACAAGACAAATTTATTGACTCATTCAAATATTAATTGGAATATAGCATAACCTGATCACTAATCATATGTAGCCAGATATCATAGCATAACCTGAAAATATCAAATGAATCATAATATGTAGGAGTAGAGGAATATTCTTGCCTTTCACCGAAAGAATGGTGACCTCGGCTACAGTTCACTATTATCAGTACCGAACTGATTGAACTCTGCCGGTGATGGTTGGTTCTGCATCACATGCGGGCCAGTCTGTTGCATGTATGACTCTTGTGGAATAGTAATGCTTGGTACTTCCATAGATGGTTGGCTCAGAGTGACAAGGGAACCATCAAGTGGCCCGATCTGCCCGAATTGAGTCTGCTCCTGCATTGCAATATTTGTCTGCATAGCATCGTGTCCTGTTTCTAAGGTCGGATGAGTTGGGAATAGTTGCATCTCGGTAGGTTCAATTTGCTGGAAACTGGTTTGTTCGAATTCCCCAATGGTTGAACCTTCTCCACCTCCATACTGAAAATTCTCTTGTGGCATTAGCATGGCATCGGAGTTCATATCGTTTAGCAATTGTGTGTATGGTCCAATAATATTACCACCACCACTGCTACTACCTGGGGCATTATAGAATCCACCAAAATTAAAAGCCATGTCCAATTGGCTTATATCTGGACTGCCACTTGGCATTGATGGATAATTTGAAATACCCGCATTGAATGACTCCCAGGATTGTGGTGGTCGCATCATCTCGGTATTCGTTCCATACATTTCATGTAATGGAGGTTGAACCATCTGCTGTGGTGAATTCATTGGTTGATAAGGAGGATGAACCATCTGTTGTGGTGAATTCATGGGTTGGAACGGAGGTTGAATCATATGGTGTGGTTGATGCATTGATTGGAAAGGATGAGGAGGTATAACCATATGTTGTGGGGGATGAGGAACCATTTGTTGTGGGGGATGAGGAGGTGTAACCATATGTTGCGGGGGATGAGGAGCCATTTGTTGTGGGGGGTGAGGAGGTGCAACCCTATGTTGTGGGGGGTGATGAGCCATTTGTTGTTGGGGATGAGGAGGTGTAACCATATGTTGTGGGGGATGAGGAGCCATTTGTTGTGGGGGATGAGGTGTAACCATATGTTGTGGTGGAACAGTTACTTGAGAGGTACTACCAAAAGGTGGAACCATTGGTGCATACATGGGGAGCTCACCTGGTACTACATTTTGGTTCATTGAATTCTGAAAACCGCAATGAATTTGGTGATCGTCCCGTAAGGCTGCCGTCGGAAAACCATATTCAATGTCATGGTTAAGACACCCTTGATTCTTACAAGTGAAGCGCAATGGCCTCCTCTGCTGTGATCGTGGAAACATCTCTATTTGTCGCCCCGACGACATTCCATATCCTCCTGGCTGATTTGTCATGGGAAACACCTGTTGTTGCTGTTGCATCTCTGGCCCCCACAACATTCCATATCCTCCTGGTACATTCGTCATGGGAAACACCTGTTGTTGTTGTTGTTGTTGCATCTGTTGTTGTGGTGGTGGTATCTGTTGTTGCTGGAGATGGCCTATGGCTTCATGTCTGGCGCTGGAGCTGCTTTGACCAGGGGGTGGAGCATGGTGGGTTCGAAATGCTTTCAGCAAATCAGATAGAGGTACATCGGGGTGCCCTCGGGAGTAAATCTTCATCTCCTCCTTGAGCGCAGAATTCCATGCGTTCATCTCTTTTACGCTCAACCTGTCCTGGAGGTGCTTAGATGACTGCACTATTTTCAACATGCCTGCGAAATTTGGAGCCATGTGCTTCATTATGGATATCACAATAACAGCCTTCCATTTCTTTTTTAGATCATGCGGCTTCCTATATTGTGGCTGACCTGGTTCCCTCTCTGCACCAGTTTCATTCCACCAAGATTCTTCTCCTGTCGGCCACCACGGAGGTCGCACCATGTTTTCGAAAGGGAACCGACGCTGGGGAGGCTCACATTTACTCATAAGCGCTGACAGAAGAGCGCCCATAGTAGCATCAGAGAGTTTCATGAGTAAATCATATGTCCTCTGCGGTGGTTCTTCACTGTCGGCCGGTTCATCAATATTTAATTGATTTTCTGCATAATACTTGTTAGCAGCAGGTGGGCCAACCTGTTCGAACTTTATCGTATTATCCCACCATGCACGCAAGGTTTCCGAAGACCCCGTTAGAACCCTATCGTCCTCCAGAACTATGCCATAAACATAGCCCTGCATATTGGCCTCATCCGTCGCCTTTCTGAGGTAACTTTTAATGTTATTGTGATGATATGCTAGCTTCGTCTGAGGTGACATTTCCATAGTTGCTTCATCAACTCCTCTATTTCTTGAGCTTTCAGGTCTCTCTTCCGTTTGTCCCCCATCAATTTTGCGTAGCTCCTCTGAGTAATATGCGTATTTTCTACGCCATTCTTTCACCTCCTCTGGTTCTTCACTATCCACTGATTCATCTGAGCTAGAATCAGTAGAATAATCAGTATCATATGAGTCCATGTTGGTATCATTAGTGGGCTCTGGATGTTCCTCTATTGGCTGGAGACTAGATGAACCAGGCAATGACAAAACTGCCTCAGAATTAAAAGCCAGATCAGTAATTTGATTGCCAGAACTCTGCCAAGGTACAATCATCGCCAAATTGCGAGCTGGTGCGTCGATTTGACTGCCTGAGCTCTGCCCAGGAACAGCCTGAGAACTGGAGGCTGGTGCATTTTGGCTATTTGAGCTCTGCCCCGGTGCATACTCCGTATGAGGAGTTGGGACATTGATATGTTGGTTCAAAATCTGACCTGCAGGAACAGCCTCAACATCGGAGGCTGGTACATCGGTTGCGCTACGTGAGCTTTGCCCTTGCAAAAGAATCTCCTTGTTCTGAACCATTTCTGAAAAAACGCATTGCATATATATATGTACATGTCAGATCAGTATTTTTATTTCAAATATTTCTTGCACACTAGAAAAGTTCGAATAATTTTTAATTCTAAAACAATTAAAATATGGTCCTCATACAAAGATTTTCTGTTATAAATTCTTCAGAAAAGCTGCTTCTAGTTAATGAAAATAATGCATTAAAACCTTAAATATTATAACTAATTGCAACAAACTGTGTACGTACATATTCGAAATCAAACCTATTTTCCAACCAAGCAAACTAGTAAATATTTTAATATATTCTAAAACAATAAGTAAATATCTGGTCCTAATAGAGAAAAGTAGTGCTCAGAAAATCTGCTCCGACCCCTTGAGAATGATATTAGATATCTTAAATTAATATACAGTAATACTTTCCGTTCAAACTGTTTTACGTAGTTCCCGACTTCTTTTGTGAACAGTTTTTTTGAAGCACTAGGCAGAAGACCTCTTTTTTTTTGTGAATTAATTAAATTTTGAGAACTATATATTAGAAACCAAATCTATTTTCCCGCCATAGTAGACTAGTAAAATTTTCAGGTCTAAACCAATAATTAAATATATTGTCTTAATTGAGAAAAATAGTGCTCAGAAAACAGCTTCGACCCCTGAAAATGATATTAGAAATCTTAATTAATATACACTAATTCTTTGTCCAAACTGTGTCGTTCCAAATTTTTTGTGAAGAATTAAATTTTGATAAGGGATATATTTGAAACCAACATATTTGTTGACTATATGACTATATTAAACTATTTTTTAATTCTAAAACAATGACTTAAGATATGGTCCCTAAAACTTTGGTAGATCCCGCATCAAGATTAATTGTCGAAAAATCAAATGTTGATATATAGAAGTATATTGGATTATACTTTTTCAAATGTATTTGAACCATCTAAAAGAAATTTTTTTTCCTTTTTGTTAAAAATAAAATCCACCTTATTTTGGCTATCACCATTGTTCAACAAATCTGATAGTAAATAATAAGTCCCTAAATATTTGCTAAGTGATAAGAACAAGATATTACTTCCGGTTTGTTCCCTAAGTTTCTTTTATGCAGATCACCATAGAATTGAAATCAACTTTAGTGATTAGCATATAACACAATGAAGCACAAACTTAAAATTTTGAAATAAGAATGAAGGGAAATATAATAGACATTTGCAGATAATGTAAAAGCTTAGAAGCACACAACTCTTAACTCCTGGTTTTACCAGGAGAAGAAAATGTCAAATATAGTGGTGGGAATTTTATAGATAATGGGAAATGAAAAAGAAGGGAAGTATAATAGACATTAAAATAAAAAATCAGTTGTAAATTAGAATTATAGATAAATGTCAAACCTTAGTTTGAAGTAATAAGAACGCGGGAAGCAGTAGAGCCGTTAGACCGTTGGAGACCGTTGGTATCTGCGCAGCTGTTTGAATATTGATATATGAAATCTTGCTAGTTAAATGGTATGAGGTCCTTTATATATACTTGTGGAATGTATGTCCTAGAGCTAAAGGGATGCGTTTTTGAGCTGCACATACTTGATTCATCATGTCCAGCTTATATTCATACATACATTTGCTATTTTAACCTAGCATATATATATATTTTTTATTTTAAATTTTGAAATCTGCATAATGGTTTCCATACATATGATCCTTAGACAGTAACAATGCAATGAATATATCTATGCCTTGGTGGGATTTGTAAGGCAAGTATTATAACAAGAATACATCTGTGTCAACAAATAAATGCACTACATGAAATATTTCCTTATTAGCATTTGTGAGCTCATCATGTGCCAGTTCTGGGACATCAACATCCCTTTGCGTGAATTTCAATAGTACTGGCATCTCCAAACAAAGTTTACGGCTGATACAAATATACAATAGCTTACAATATTATGCTGATACTATTCATGCATCAGACTGAATTTTAAATTTTCTTAGATGTAGGTATTGCAATCTGACTGTCATGCATGGTTTATGGTTGAATACTGAACTCCTATCAATGGCTACTCTGTGCCACATATATATAATATATATACTATTGTCTTAGATTTAGAGATTACAATGTTTAAGTATAATATATCGATGTGACATGTTAAGACACAAATTCTACTGTGAAGTAAAAGTATGATGGAACATATATATACAACTTCCTGTACAAAGTTTATGCATTCAGACATTCCACTTCACAATGATTAACATACTCTGATCCTTGTACTGGGATATATTGCCTTTCTACATAAATCAATCTATGCCAACGTATTGAATGGCAACATGATTTTTGGCACGTGTTCCACATATGATAATAAATATTGTTGGGGCCACACGATATGTATCTATTTGTTGCAGCTGTAATCACAAACTTAGATGCATATATGTATATATGAGTGTTGATGTGTGTTGTTCTTTTGTGAATTTTTGTCTAAATAATTGTTGACTAAATTTTTCTTTTTGCATATATTTAATTTGTTTCATCATTTCAGTAGAAATAACACGTCTGTTATCACAGTAATCTAGAAGTTTTATTTATTCTTGTTCCGTTATAAAAAATGCTGCAATTTTCAGGCCATAAAATCAATGGTAATTCTAAGTTTTTAGTAGATGCAGAGTTCAAAGCACCTTCAAATAGTCCAGGCAGCATATCTTTTCATTTTTGTTTCTATTATTAAACTAGGACTTCTGCAATGTATCAAATCTATAACATTGTAATATATATTTATGCACTTAAGGCTTCACAAATTTGTCTTAAAATTTAAATTTACAACTAATATCTGTCTCCCTTTTTCATGTTTCTGTAAGGAAACATAATATTGCAACCTCACCACAAATCTTTTACAAGGCATGTGCATGCACGGGTCAATATTATTAATATCCAGCTGTTATATATATTTCGTATTTGGTTTTTTGAAATTTGAACTAATATTATACCTCATTAATATTGGAAATAATGTAATTATATACGAGACTAGTAACAACATTAATCTCACACCTCAAAAAAAACAACATTAATCTCTCTTTTTTGTTTGTTTGTGATGTACCAATACGTTTGTTTTTAAGATACCAAATTAGACTTCAAACTCTTGCTCAAACTAAAGGATGCATTTACATTTATAATCATTTTTTCAATTGAAAGAAACAAATGAAGTTGAGAAGATAAAATTATAATCACAAAAAGAAAATTTGACAAGTCCCAGTTATAACTCAGTGGGGGTCCTTGGTGTCTCAGGGAAACTTCTTATTTCACTATTTCTCTTTAGCATCCGCAGATCGCCGCACTCGCTACGACATTGAAGCAGAATATTTTGCTAGCTGACAGTAATATTAAACATTTTATTTAGTTTAATCGTTATAACAACAAGAAAATAAAATCAATAGAATCACCAATTGGCAAGAATGCTGTATCTAACTAATGTCCATTGACCATTACCAGTTTACCAGTCTCGTTGCCATAGGAAAGATCGAAGGCCATACCGTGCATTCGGTTTTGTTCCTGTGGTAGCTCTGCACGTGGTTTTGTGCGAACCGGATGGTCCTGGGACCCACTGCGAGGTGCTCGTAAACCTTAGTGGCAGAATCCATTCTCAATCAAGGGGTCTCACAGCCATGCCAGAATAAATGTTTGCATTTTACACCATACTAACTTTGTCTTGGCAACAATAACTGTAAAAGCAAGAAGTACAATTTTTTTGCTTCGAGATGTTTGTTGTAATAATAAAAGGGGAAACTTGAATTTATTGATGTAGGCATCAGTAAATAGAAGAAAAAAGTTTATCATGAAATTAACTATTCCAATTTATTTCTATATTATGAATAATTAAATAAATAAATTTGTTAAAACTAACAAATAATTGGAAATTAAATATTTTAAACTGCATATATTGAAGAAATTCACACAGCAACAAGATGTAATTGGATAATTTCCCTTCAAACAACGCACACAATCAATTTGATTTTACTAAGCAACAAAGAACAAAATGAAGAAAGGAACAAAAAAACATAGACATAACAGGGATCGATCCGTATCAGCTGCCATAAAAGCGATGGGACATAATTTTAAGATCTCCTAATAGTCGGAGACGTTATTAACAATAGCGCTTCTAAATTTCTTCAATTATTTTTTTATTTTTTTATTTTCTACTTGTCTATTTTTCCGAATTTTTAGAAAATAAGAACGTAATTAACAATAACGTCCCTAAATAAATTTCAACTATGATTTCTCTCAAAATTCTCTAATTATTTCAACTTCTTAGGACTCGACTAACAATAGCGTCGAAATTTCCTACTTCGAAGTGGGATCCATACAAAGAAGAGAACAAAAGAAAATAATAAAATATTGAATGAAATTTAGAATGCTACTGCTAATAGCGTCCCCGACCCTTTGTAATATTTTTAGGTGGCCCTAGGCTATTATTTTTAATTTGCCCAAATTTAGATTCATTGTGAAATTTATCTGATTTTTAGGAGGGATCAAATGTCTTCAATTTTGCGTGTTTTTTTTATCTCAAAATCTACATCATTCATCTAAAAATAATTAATAATCTAAATTTCATTGCCCGAAAAATAAACTAATGTGAATTTTGAAACAAAACAAAAACACACAAAAAGTAGAAACATTCTTTTATTATAAACTTTCTCAAGTTGAGACATCGGCTTTCCTAGAGAGACAACATACAAACGCCTGAGTTCTATGAAAAAAAACAAAAGAAATTAAAATAGCCACCCCATTGCTATCCTATCTGCTTCCTAAGCAAATCATACTTCATAGTTCATACTTCATACTATCAATTTAGCAATCCTAATGCTATCTTAGGTGCTATCTAATCAAAACATACTCCACAAAAGTGGAGATATTTAATTCCTTCTTTTTATTTTTTTAGAAATCATCCAAAAATAGATTGAGCTTGTAAGCTACACTAGACAAAATATTATCCAGTACGGTCATGACCCAACTATGATTTTATTAAGAAAGATTAGGAACTAGTTAATTGTTTTATTTTTATAAACTTCAATGACAATTAGTTAATTTCAAACCAACATTGAGGGACCATATTATGGACTAATTAATTTGGTTTCTTTTAGGAGGCGTTTGGTAACACCATCTTCTTCCGGAATTAGGTGGAAGAAGAGATATTCCGGAAGAAAAGTATCAAACACAAGTGAAATTAGATGGAATTAAGTGAAAGTTTTTTTTTTAAGTTTTTTGTGGAAGATTTATCTTCCAACTTTTTTTCCTCTTGTATCATTTATTTATTATTATTTAATTCATACAATTCTCTGTTCTTCCAATTATATCAACCAAACAACATTGAAATTAAGTGGAAGAAGGTTTATTATAGAAGAGCACTCTTCCATCTAATTTCGGAAGAAGTGGGTAATACCAAATGCACCCTTAAAGATCAAGGACTAATTTGGCTATTTATTTTCAATGTTAAAATTCTATTTTGGTTATTCATTTTGAAAGTTCAAGTTCTAATTAATTTGGTACAAATCAAAGTTGGGGGGCCATTTGATTTTACAAAATTCATTAATTAATTTAATTATTTCTTAAAGTTTAAGATTCAAAGTGGTGGAAATGAAAGTTCAAAAATTAATTTGATCTTTTTAAAATAGTTTGACAATAAAAAATCATTCTTCTCAAACTTACGTTTGAAACAATCAAGTGTTTCAAGTTCCAATTTTTTACTTCATATAGTAAATAAGAGTAAAATAATTAATTATACTATATACTACAACACTAAATATTTAACCACACTTATTTCATAAACTTGTATACTTTTATTATATATAACAATAATTATGTGTATCACAAATTAACCTCATGTACAAAACAACACTTATTTTCGTAGCTTCCTCAAATATTTAACCACACTTATTTCATAAACTTGTACATTATTCCATTTTCATTCGGTGCCTTAAGTTGTGTCACCAATTCTAATAAGTTGATCAATAATTTTATGCAATGATATATGCATAACAATTCAGTAATATTTGAAGCAAACTATAAAAGAAATTAGAAAAAGTATCCATTTGAAGTATTAAACAATTAAATTACAAATATAAAAATCAAAGTCATGAAAAAAATAAATAAATGCCACTCAAGTAACATTTCAAGATCCAAACCCATGAACAGCCCAAGCCCAGAATCAAAAGTATAGATCAAGTCAAATGTCTTTGCAACATTTAATTTTCCCAAAATAAAAAGCCCAATTATATACAAGCCCATCATGAAAATATCAGAAAAATATATGATTTAGTACACTAACAACTGGTCAAACAAACGAATTATGTGACCAATCATTTACCATGTAACATTATTTCTATTATTATTGTATTCTGCTCTGTATAGATATAGAAAAACATTTTGTCTTATTAAACAAAAAAAAATCAATCCGGCTTGAAAAATTAAGGAATATATAATTGTGAAAGCCTTTTTCACCTTGAATATTCTCAAATACCATGTCCCATAATGTATTAGTAGTTACTAGAAAAATGTTTATATGTGAAATGATGAAAGTGTTAATATTTTGAACCAAAATTGTTGTAACTCAGTATATTATTTTTAAATAGAATTATTTGACTAAAATAACTTTATAATACTTTTGTCTCATGATTATTAATGTTATCTTTTTTATTTTCATTTATATTTTTCATGCAATAATAAACAACATGAGACAAATATTATAACTCAGTAAACTCAATATTATCACTTTATTTTCTAACTATTATGATTTGTTTATGTAAGTGTGGGTTGAGTATTATTACTATTTTATCTTCTGATTTTATAACTTTCTAATTTAAATGCAAACTAAGAATTATTATAATTACCATAACCTTCCTCATATAATAATAAAATAATTATATGGTAATAATAATAAAAACAAAATTAATAAATAGTAATAAAATAAGAAATACTATAATATAATCCTAATAATTATCATAATAAAACAACATGAACGGCAATAAGTAAATATTAATAATAAGTAATATAATAGTACAAATGATGACAATAAGGTAATAATAATAGTAATAAATATATAAAAATAGAAATAATAATAATGTAATAAGAGATGGCGTATTGTGACCATGTGCTTTGTGATTTTGGGTGTTTGGATTTTGGACCTTTTGCAATAAATATAATTTTGACAATAAATCCTACGGTCTAAAATCACAAAGTGGATGCTTTGCAATCACAATAGCCCACCTCAAATAATAATAATAATAGTAATAGTAATAATAATAGTAATAATAACAACAACAACAACAATAATAATAATAAGTACAATAACAATAATAGCACTTTATAAAATAAAAATAATAAAATAATAGTAATAAAAATTATTATTATTATTATTATTATTATTATTACAAAGATAACAAAAATAACACTAATAATTATTATTTGTTATTATTATTTATTATATGATAATTATAATGAACAAGACTATGATAATATGCATAGGACATACTTTTTTCATCCGATGCAATTTTTGGCCAACTAATCATTGTTAAGATTCGTGCAAAATTAAAAAAAATTCACTTTAACTCTCTCTCCTCTCTTGATTCTGTGCCCTTCCCAATTCTACTTCCTTTTTAATTTTGGCACGAAATTTGACAATAATCGGACGTTCAAAAGTTACATAGATGAAAGGGCGTGTCATATTATATGCATATTATTATAGCCTTGCTCAGTAATAATTATAATATAATAATAATATAATAATAATAATAATAATAATAATGATGATGATGATGATGATGACGACGATGATAATAATTTGATAATTAGATAGCAATAAAATAATAATTTTACTACCTTCGATATATACTATTTTGTTAATATTATCATTTTATCGAATTAGAAAAATAACACTAACTCAATACTATTCATAATTTACTAATTTGGATCAAATTTCGATTGAAATATGTACACTAAAAAAATAGAGCTATTCGTGAAAATCCAAACACATCACGAGTAAAATTGTTGGAATGGGCCCCAATCATTACTCCTTAGTTAGCTTTCAATGCTCCACCTGCAAAAAGACAAAAAAACCAAGTGAAAATCAATTAATCATACCAATCAAAAAAAGATTGGATTCTAGATCTGCAATTTCATACATTTTATACAACCGCTAGAATTTCAAGTTATTTTGTATCTCTGTGATTAAAAAAAAGATGATCTGAAATTTTATTCGGTATATTTAAAGCAGATGGATCAGATTTGCACTTTACAAAACTTTTGGAAATATTGAGGACCGTTAGATTAAATTTTACATTGAGATGAAGATTTGAGGAACTTTTATGTCCTACATGAATTAAACCAATAAAAAGTTCATTTATATTATTTACTAGCTATAAGTTTGAGATAATATTCGAAACTAGCAAATAAACTTGATTTACTAGCAAATATCTTCACCCCTAACCACAACTCATCTGCTGGTTCTTCAACATCAGTCAGTTCGGACCTCGACTTAGTCTCATCCAAGATTCATCCTGGTCATGGATAGATCACTCAAATTCAGGTCCATAAGCAGTGACAATCGCCCTATGAAGACTCACTTTCGCTACGGCTCCGGTGGGTTGTTCCCTTAACCAAGCCACTGCCTATGAGTCGCCGGCTCATTCTTCATATATATATATATATATATATATATATATACATTCAATTATAATTGTATATACTTTTAATCACTATCAAGTGGTTTCACATAATATATTTTAAAAATCTGTCCCATGCAACAAAAGAGGAAAGTAATAAAAGAAAAAGAAAGATAATAAAAAAAGATCAACTCTCTAAATTAAAGTATAATAAAAAAATTTGAATGAAAAGATTTAACTTGAGAAATCTTTTTCTTCCTTCCATTAATATATTTGAAGCAAATAACGTCTAATTTTTTTTTCCTCCAATCTTCCCTTCATCTCCTCCCAAGAATAAATTGAGAGGTACACAGTTAAAATGAATTGTAGAGAGACTTAATTGTAGAAAGTAGAAAGCGACTTAATGATTATTTTGTCGGATGTACTTGGATCCATTACTTTGTATTATTGGGGACCAATAATTGGTTCCACCTCATATCCCAAAAACTGTACTAGTTTCGAGGTAACTAAAATTGAACCAGACACATGTCAAATTGTACTTATTATTATAGTGGATATATGAATTATTTTTTTCTAGGGTCCTTAAAAAATAAAAATTATATTCGCTATTTATGATTCTGATTTAAAAATTTTGACAGTCATGATTTATTTTTATCCGTTCAGCATTGAGTGTTAAGACTAAATTCATATGTTCATGCTACAAAAACAAACGACAAAATGATTAAGTATTGTATAAAATTTAAAACATGCGTTCATGTCTGAACTCAGCTTTTGAACGCTGCAATCAGACTTGGACACAATTTTCAAAATACTTGATAATTTTTTTGCATTGTCAACTCGAATGACCTCGACTCTTGAATGCATGCTTCTAGAGAACACATTGGAACGCTGAACGCTAAAAAATAGAGTCATGGGTGTCAATTTTTTGAAATCAAAATCCTGAATGTAATTCTTATTCTTTTGAGAAACAGACAAAAAAAATCGTGGATACATTATGCTATTATGTTTCATGTACTTTGGCTTCAAATTTTGATCTTATTTCAACCAAAACGTTCACCATGTTTTTCATACTGCAATCTCACTATAGATCAAATATTTTATTTTTCTAGATTTTTTACTATTTTTAGGGACGTAAAAATTTATTAATCTAATGATTTCTAGACCATTCAATATGATTGATTTTTCACTCTACAAAAAATAGTGAATTTTTCTAAATAAATGTAAATTTGATCTCTAGTGATATTTCAATATGAAGATCAATTTAGACGGTTAGAACCGATAATTAAAAATTAAAATTTGAAATTTGAATGTAAATTCAAAATACATCATTATTATAGCTCAAAAGTACATAATATATATTAGAAAATATAGATGTGATATCATTAACAACCAAATCTGTCAGGAAAAGTCACAAAGTAACTATTTTATTTTAGGAAGAGGCCGATATGTACGAAATAGTAAAAAGTAAAATTGTTCATTTTTCATGTGATATATAGTTGTGAGTTCAAATTTTCAAGCCCCTTATGTTTTCTTATAAGTTTTTCGTAATTAAATTTTATTTATAATTAAATAAAAAACACCGAAATTTAATAAGTTCAATACTTGTAATTAATTTTAACTTGTGCGTTGCAGACTTGCAGGATATTGATGATAAAATAAAAGAGCACACGCAATGTTTACTATTTGTGACGTGTTGTTGCATTTTAGAAAAATCTACCTAACAGAACCATGAGGAAGAACATTTCCCGGTTTTTTTAAAAGTAGACATTTAATAAATAAATTTTAAATGGAAAAAAAAATGTTTCGAAAGTTTGAAAAATAGAAAAAATCGGAGTTCTTCGGTCAAATAGAAAATTTAAATGACGAGTGTTCGCAACACCGGTTATTTGATTCCACCGATTAGTTTCCTGCTTTTCAGCTTTTGGAACTTTTTCTTTACATAATCCTGAAAAAATAAAAATTATATCTATAACTCTGATTTCAAATCTTTGACAACGATGATCTTATATTTTAATGTTCAAGTTCACATGGGTTATCTAGTCTCATGTGTTCAGAAATTCAAACAGAAAAAATCTATGTAAATGTGGATACTGCGTTCAGACTCTGCATTCAGAAGTGTTTTCTGAACTCTCTGTTCAGATGCAACATTCAGACTCTGAATTCACAGCTGCAACTTTTCTTAGGAATTTTTTTGGTTGAAAATTTGAATTCCTGATTGCAAGCGTCTAGATAACACATGTGAATGCAAACGTTAAAAAATAAGGTAAACATTGCTTGATTAGAGAATTAATTAGAATTGCTTGTTGAATTGCTCTATTGAATTGTTTGCCATAATTTGTGAAATTTGTAATTAGGTCCCTATTTGGTTGAACCGAGCGGAATTTAATTAAGCGCCTAGACCGCCTAGGTTCTTCAGATATTAACAGTTGTCGGAGATACAACTTTACTTAAATGCGAATGTAGTTGTCCAACTTGCTCTGATACCACTTGACGCACTACATGTTTCAAATCACACTCCGAAAGGACATGCTGCAATAAATGATTTAGTAGAATAGAAACAAATATGAAACAAGTAACATGCTAAGTAACAAAACATAGAATTGTACAAATTATTAACATATTGATAATTTCATTAAACATGATGATTACAAATTACTTTTTTTTTTAAATGTTCCTCCTATAGGTGACAAATGTTTTAATCTCAAAATAAATAATAACTGCAACTAATGAAGTAAATATATAATGATTCGGTGAACAAACCGAAAAATATAAAAAATAAAAAATAATCTAAATTACTTGAAATAAATTTCGAACATATCAACATAATAATTTGTCTCGTATTCGTTTCTCGTGTATTTGCATCACTTAGTATAATTATGGGGCATTTGATTTTTGTCATTACAAACTTCAAAATTGTCAAAATGTCATTTAGAAATTTTTTTTGACATAATACTGCTACCGACCATTTTTTTTATTGAAATCATGTGTTCATAATGATATTGTGACAATTTTTTTTCTAAATGACATTTCGATAATTATCAAATTTTACGGTCAAATAAAACTAAATAATTATTTACTGCACATTGTTGACGTGCGAAAGAAATAGAAGTATAGAACGACAAAAGCTGCAGTAATAAGTGGAGACCAGTCCACACATGCTGAATGCGTTGAGTGAACTAAATGACAAAAAAACTTGTACTTGAGTCTTGACCGGTACTTTGAGAGGTTATTCTAGAACTAGGATATTTCATTTTTTAGTTATAAAACTACAATCTTTGAAGACTTAATTAGATATATTAAATAATGTAGAAATTACTGATTTCTATTCGTAACTAAACCAATTGAAGGGATGGTAAAAAAAAAAAAATTCTAGCTGAGAATTTCGAATTCAAGATTTTTCACACAAATTTTTTTGCTATTAGCCACTAGATCAAGAACTGATTTTTGAGATTTTTTTACTTATAATTAAGATATTGTTTATGCGGATTTTAAAAGAATGGGTGGTGAGTGTGGTGTGTGCATTCCCTCTCTCGCGAAAGTGATTTTCAAGAGAAAAAGCACCTCCAAAACAGTTGAAACTCTAGGTGGGGAAGTCGACGGCGCTGCCTTCCCCCACCTCCCCCTACCTTTCGAACTCTACCTTTTCCATCTACTACTTCCCACCCGAAATTCAAGCAAGCCACGCCTCACCTCAACTCACCGACTGCGCCTCACCTCGCCGACAACGACAGCACCTCACCGCCTCGCCTCACCGATAGCATCCAACCGGGTCCAGATCTGAGGCCCACCGCCTAGCCATGCCTAGCCACGCCTCGACGACAGTACCTCAAACCTCTGATGCGCCTCATCGAGTCCAGATCTGTAGGCCACCGTAGCCAACCCCGACCGGGTTTAGATCTGGAGCCCACCACAACACCTCACCCCACCACAGTGCCTCCCCACTGCCTCAGCGACACACGATCCCGACCCGCTGACTTCGATCGAGTTCAGATCTAGAACCTCGACCACCACCTTCACCTCACTGACGCACGACCACCGGCTCCGCAACTTCGGCGCACGATCACCTCTTCCCCCACCGACCAACGATGTGTTGGGTTACGAACAGTTCAAAACCCGTCAATTGGCCTAAGCAGCGGAAAGACCGTAAAACAAAAATTTTACGTCTGACTTAAGCCGAGGATTAAGCGGGGTATGTCGGATAAACCACAGAGGGTGTCCACCTCCCGTTTATCCCTAACATCAAAACCCTACTTAATCCTTAAACGGATCTACTCCTTAACTGAATTCTAAAACTTTAATCTACTTACAAATTAAATAGATTAATATAACATTAATACCTTGATCCAAATTCGAATTGGACTGCAGAAGACTCGGACGGCCGAATCACAGACGCTCTTCTCCTCGGAGTATCAGACGTCTGATACCTCTACCAGATGTCCACCAAGACGACCAGAGACCGGCTTACTTCTTCTGCCAGAAATACCGAAAGCCGCGATATCCCGCAAAAACACTATTCACCGAGATACGGACTAAATAAAATATCTTCGTGAATCGCAGTTATCCAAAATATGGAATACCGCTCTAACACAAAAATACTATTTTCCGAATCCCGTAAACAACCGTATACGAGAAAAAGAGAAAGTATATTTATCGATACGAATCCGAGTTAACGAGTCCGAGTCGATTTTGGTGCTCCTTTCTCTCTCCCCCTACACCTCTATTTATAGGAAAATGAGGAGGTTACATTTTTACAAATAAACCCTTAGAAAAAGTGAATTTCCAAAAATACCCTTAAGGATAAGCATGATGACATGGAATTTTTTTTATTAAAAATTCCTTTATCCAAACATGCCAACCTTAATATATTTTTTTTTAATTTTTTTTATATTTATTTATTTATTTTTAATTAAGATTTTAATTAATTTTTAATTAAGGTTTTAATTTGATAATGACTTTCATCCCAAATTCAAAACCATAATCTATAATTAAAATCTAAATTAAATATATATAAATATACATAAACATATAATTGTTCTCAACAATTATATTTCTCAGGGTTTGGTATTTGTTTGGTTGCGGTATGATTTTATACAACGTATCGTATACGTTTATAAATTCAACCGTTGTTTTTGCTTGTCATCTTATATGACATATATAATTTAATCATATCATATATAATTAATTATAATCATCTTAATATTAATTATAACTATTCATAATTAATCATTAAGATTCTCTGATTTAGCTCCTATGCGGTGTGACCTAATAGGATCTGTGTTATGTTGGTAAATAGAATTAAAACCATTTTAATTTCTATAATCATAGGAGGCATCTGACATCTGCGCTATGACCATCCAATTACACAGACGATGTTGTACTTATCCAATATCACGATCCACTAAACATTTTAGTCGTGTTAATTCTTTCGTCTCACAGTATCAAATTAGTTTCAAGGCAGGTGTGTGTCATCCTTGCAAACTTAATCTTTTCTCGATTTTGAGCAGACTTATCAAATATAATTACTCTTGTAATTATACCGCATGCAGATAATCTTACTCTATCAAGGGGCCCAGTGATACTGTAACTCGTATCAAGACACGAGGGACAATAGTACTTTCAGTAAACTATCACTACCTCAACTAAGCTATGTATACCGAAAAGCTACCGTTATGACTGCGTTTTACCGACAGCGTTAGATAACAATCACACATACACATCTCTTAGTAGGAAAGATGAATACCTCATACTTTAGAACTTAACACTGAATGAAAACATTAATGACACGTACACCATTCCATTTAATGTTTCATTCGAGGTCTGTCAAATACCATGTTCCTCTAACATGTATTCATGTGATTAAAACGACATCTCATGTCTATGGTTTGTAAAACTTAACTATCTTTTAATCCACATTCTAACCTTGTAACGGTAAATTAGTGTTCATGCTAATTACCTTGGTTAGAGACTTTTGAGAGTATATATCATCTGTATTATGAAGTTTCACAATTCCAGTTATTGACTCAAGTCAGATAAAGGAATGATTCATAAATTCAATAATACTCAAGGTAACAAAATGACAGTTTAATTAGTCACTCAATTCATGAACAAAGCTTTATGATAATTTATCGTATTATTGACTTCTAGATTATTACAAACTAACACGATGGACTCGACAACCATCCTGCAACCTCGACAATGGTCGTTGTTTTAGTTTGTTTTATCTTTATTTTGAGTTTTTCTTTCTTTCTTTTCTAGTTTTCTTTTTCATCATTGTAAATATGTCATCCATTTTAATGAAAAAGATAGTAGACTTTGCGCCTTGCTTAAAAAAAAATGATATTATTCATACTATAAGATCATGATTAAAATCCGCCCTTCAACAAAAATTAAGATATTGTTTATACTAAATAAGATCATGATTAAAATCCACCCTTCAACAAAAAATTTAGATATCCGCCGTAACTACTTTCTTCTTTGACATATAAGATATTTTAAAACTTTCAGTATCTATTATTAAGTATTTTTAACGAAATGTTAAAATTTGCGTTCACGAAATATTGGATCTATAATTTTATTGAAATAATTCTAATTAATTATCACTAAACTATATATTAAGTCATCTGACGTAATTATTATTATCAGCGTTTTTTCACAACATAATCTTAAGAATACATATATAAAGCGTCGTTCTAGATTGAAGTGGAATTCCTTCAAATATATATATATAGGGATATGTTATTGTGAAAACGTTTGCAATTTGGCCGAAGTTCAAAACTTACATATTTTATAATTTTTTGAGATCAAAATTGAAATTTCAGTTGCTTAATAAAATTTTCTTCTCAAAATCTTGTAGAAAATCAAATTTCATTATTTTTTGAGCTTTCTAGCTATTTTCTAAATATTTTTTAAAAACAATCCAGCTTAATATTAAAAAACATGACCATTTCAGTGTTGTTTTTAAAAAATAACTAAAAAGGTCCAAAAATTATGAAATTTGATTTTCTACAAGATTTTGAGATGAAAAATTTATTGAACAACTCAAATTTTAATCTTGAACTCAAAAAGTTATAAAATGTGTAACTTTTGCACTTCGACCGAAATGTAAACGTTTTCACAATTGTCTAAAATAATATGCATAGGACACCTCCCTTTCTTCATATGCATATATATATATATATATATATATATAGAACTGGGCTATGGTGCTTGATCAAGCACCAAGGAGTCGGTGCTTGATCATCAAATCTCACAAACGGACCGTTAAAATTTCGATTTATCATGCTCAATAATTTCTTTGTATCAAAATCTTGCGTGATACCAAAATTTTCTATTTTTTGAATCTTGTAAGTATTTGTTTTGGATTTTTGAAAATGACTAAAAAATAGTAATAAAAATAATCAAGGCTTATACATAAAATTGGTCACTTTCAAAAATTCAAAACAAATACTTACAAGCACCATAGCCCAGTTCTATATATATATATATATATATATATATATATATATATATATATATATATATATATATATATATATATATAGCTCAATAAATTGAGATTTAAGTTGCTCAATTAATTCTTTCATATCAAAATATTATAGGAAATCAAATTTCGTGATTTTTAAAGCTTTCTTGCTATTTTTTAAAAACAGCCCAGATTTAATACTACAAAAGTGTCATTTCTGAACTATTTTTAAAAAATATTTAAAAAATAGCAAGAAAGCTCTAAAAATTACGAAATTTGATTTCCTACAAGATTTTGATATGAAGTATTTATTGAGCAACTTAAATATACATAGTCACATAGTACGAAATGTGATGTACTATGCATTTTATTTTATCCTTGCTCATATATATATATATATATATAGAAAGAGAGAGAAAGGCTAGGGTGCTCCATGGAGCACCAAATCGCTCGTGCTCCACATCCGTTATATCCAATTTGAAAATTCCAACGACCGATCCAAACCGTTGAACATAATACGTATTGAAATCTACTTGGAGATTGAATTTTATATATTTTTTTAAACTTTTTGCTATTTTTTTAAAGAGGTAGAAAAGTTAATCAAACGGTTTCTAAACCAACAAAAATTGCAATTTTTCTACCTCTCTAAAAATAACAAAAAAAAATTCAAAAAAATGTAAAATTCAATCTCTAAGTAGATTTCATTATGTAGATCATGTTCAACGGTTCGGATCGGTCGTTAGAGTTTTTAAATTGGAGATACGGTATGAAGCATTAGAGATTTGGTGCTCCATGGAGCACCCTAACCTATCTATCTATCTATCTATCTATCTATCTATCTATATATATATATATATATATATATATATATATATATATATATATATATATATACAAATTTGATTTTGTAGACTAGTCATTTATTCAATCAGTGTCGGTTTTATATGAATCCAACGCAGCAGTGGAACAATCTATGTCGGTTTTGAGTATTAAGCAGACATTCGACGTTCATTACTAAATAACCAAAGAGATGAAGAAAAACATGAAATGGTGAAAATTGAGGAAAAAAAGTTCATTACTAAGGTAGAAATTAATCATCCATTTATATATATACATTATCAATCTAAACTATTAAAAATAAAATAAACGAACGTGTTGAGTAGGGGAGATGGAAATGAAATAAAGCAGGATAACAAACTACATTACTATAAGGTGTTGTTCGGTTCCATTTCGCGCTCATGAAAAATGTACTGTTCATGTGGGAATTGCCCTATTCGCTCAAAGCAAACAGTGAAATTCCCACGTAAACAGTGCATTTTCCGTGAGCACGAGATGAAACCGAACAAGCCCTAATACTATTACTATGCTGGAGCATGACTCGAGATTGTCTGATTCATGTCACAGAGGAGTTACTTTCTGGTAGCGTCGAATTGTATCTGTTTCTCTCTGCATTCATTGCTACAATAGGCGCTCTCTCCCCTGCATATAAGAAATTGAAGTCAACAAAATCACTAAAACAACAACAACACAGTCACCAATAACAGTACTAATTAAGGCCCCATTTGGCCACATCACAGTGCATAAGAGAAAAAACAAAATTCAATCTGACTCAATCTTTTTTTTTTCTCATCTGCACAATAATTTGTAGTTGGCATCCCATTTTTCATCTCATACTCATACATGAGTTCAAACCGAACAATCCTAAAACAGATACAATTAATTATCATGCATGTCAATTATCATGAAATTTTTCTTGGGTTTCGCAATTTAGGACAGGAGTACATGCATTACTGATCACTTTCATGATTTTGAATTGTATATTTTCAGAGTTCATTGATTGTATATTGGCTTGTGTAATTAGTTAAAGATACAGGGTTGTCAGGGGAAACTAATATGTAAATTGCATATTGTCTATGGAATACCAAAGTGACTATTAATTATAACACTAAATTGGATGAAAAAATCCTAAAACCATACGAACAAAATTACACTCAATAAACAAATACACAGCTGCCCGCAGTTTTGCTTAGTAACATATATTATATTTTTTAGTTAAATGATGTAACTTATTTAAGTAAATAATAATAAAATTATACACCTTTGTCTTACTTAAAAGTAAATGCTGAAGAAAAAGGAAAAAATGCATAAATACACCCCTTAAAGTAGTAAAAAAATTGTATGATATATATAGAACAGAACTGGTAAATCAATCTAACAATTGCATTTTTGTATGGCACAAGAACCATCATCTCAATTTGGAAAAATTCAATCATGTGTAGATATATTTAGCTTGTTGATTCAATGGTATTCCATGTAATATGAAATATCATACAAAGAAATAGTTGTATAACTGGAAAAAAATTTACTGAGAATTAGTTAGTAAACTCAAACCTGTAGATATAGATATCGCGCTCGGAACCGAGTGAACGCCTGCACACGCCGCAATAATGCAAAAAATCAAGGGGCTTATTGATCTCTTCTTCCTTCAAACAGCTTATCCTTTCGTTAGTTAACCTATTCTTGCCAGCAAAAGAGGCTTCTTCAATTACTTCAAGCTTACCATTTTCGTCGATAATTTCATTGAGAACGTCACAACTCATATCTCTTCTGCTTGTTGTTCTGGCAATAGCAGCCGGTCTCGGCTGTTTTCGGACAAGATCCTCTGACATAGTTTTCTTGTATTATTGAGGGGAAGAAGAGAAGAACTCTCTAGATATCTCAATGCAAATAGGCTATTGTTAAACTAAGATCTGAAGGTAGCATGTAATTGTAAGAGTATCCATGTCATGAGGTCATTAACAGTGCAAAAGCTATTATTTGGTTTTATGTTTTTCCAATTTAGGAAAATGAAGTACTGTGTTGAAGTTGAAGGAGAGTTGCGCTTTAGGGATGAAAAGGAAGATTGGTTTGCTTGTTTAAAACGCCACTACTATATAGCTACTCTGAAAAAAAAAATAGTAACTCTGTTTAGGTTATAAGGTACGGAACTATGGATAATTAATTTTATGTGACAGTGATGTTTACAGATATGCCCCTCAGATACTAATCAAGTTTTAATGAGTTGGTCAGAACAAATTTTGGGACATGGTAGGTACACCACACAAACATGAGCAATTTTCTGATATAGAAATATTGGAGTATAGCATCATCAAGCACTAACATATAAAGAGTATTGATTGTATTGACGCGACATATTCAAAGTCCATACAGAAGCAATCGTGGTATTGATAGGGATGTAAATGAATCGAATTCGGACGAACTAACGTGCGTTCAAGTTTGATTCAAAATTTATTTCGAATTAGTTTTATTCGAAATTTATTTCGAATTAGTTTGATTCAAAATAGATAGACAATCTCAATCTCAAACGGTCGTTCGATGTTCGATTCGTAAATAGTTCGAAATTATAGGTCATTATGCAGCAGTAGACTGCAGTGAGCCATGTCATAAAAGATTTGCATTACGCTACAGACTGCAACAAGTCATGCCACATAAGATTTGTTATGCATCATCATGTAGAGCCACAAAAGATCTATTCAACAATTGTTGAGAAAAGCATCTCAAAGTCTTCAATGGTATTCGAACTCGAGATGTCTACATACACACCTAAACACCTCTCTGTTACAACTTGTTTATGTGTTTAGTGAAGTTGTTTATTACATATATTTGTAAACTATAGTAGTTCACTAATAATTTTGAAAGAACTGAATCTAGTTTGAGTTTGATTCTATTGAAATTAAATTCGAATTATTTTCAAACAAACTAATTTAAAAAAAAATCAATCAAATTCGAACGAATTACGAACTTTGAAATTTTCTTGCAGCTCTAATCGTATATACAATCTTTCAAAAGACCCCAATATATATGCATTCATTCAGTAATTCACCTTTAGTCTTTAGACAGTTTTACAGTAAAAAAACAAGAACTTTTTCATAAAAAAATTCTTGACCTTATTGATCTGATATTTATACCCAAATTAATAACACGTATAATGAAATTTTGTTTTCTTCAAGAAAAAGAAAACAGCCACACAAAGCAGCTCCCAAACTTCATTTTTCTGTTTTGAGTTAATTCGACTTGAAGTAGTAATAAAAAGCTGACTGCGGCGCCATTGGAGAAACTAATAAACCACTGAAATGCCAGAAAATGGCAATTTTTATTTGGTTCAGTGGAACTACTAAAATATTGATTTCTATCTATGTTAGATATATATTAGATTTGAATCTTGAAAATAATGTATTTCGAATTCACTGAATCGTGCTAGAGCACTAATTAGCATGATCGTGACCATTATATATTTATATTTGTTTATTGGTACTGTACTGAATATTTAATATTTTTGCTAATTTGAAGACAGGTCTGATTAGAGAAAATAGAAGTCAACACGCACTGAATGTTAATTATGACTTGGGTTTTCCTGGTACAATAACTTGTGCAGCCACCTATGTTGTCAGATGCATGGATTTAATGGCAATTGGCAATAATATAATGCAAATAACTTTTAATTTTTCTTTTTCTTTTTACAAAAAATGCCAAATAGTGCAACAAACTATTGTTTGCACCAGTGTTAATTTAATTGTAAGAGAAAGTGCAACAGCATTAATTATCCTGACATTGTCAAGTAAATTCAATCAATATATATATATATATATATATATATACACTTTGTTACTTACTTTGGCTCTTCTAATGTTATTATTGTAGAAGTGAAATGGTGTAATTTGTCTAAAACAATTGTGGGACCCGTGCAAAAAAAATGGGAAGCTTCATAATTATTTTCCATAACAAAATATATATCATTTAAAAGAATTTAAATATCTTTCCTGCCAATACGATTGTTATTGTTTTTTGGCTAATTTAGTTCTCAAATATATATCAAATACAATAGATAATAGTGACGACATTTTTGTTATTCGCTTAATTATTTATAAAGTGAGAATGAAATTTTAAATATTTTTTGCTGTGTTTATTTTAGCCATTGTGAATTATTGACAAATGATAATACAATGTAATAAGTATTTGCAGCCTCAAGAGATCCAGACCAAGTCGCTATAAAATACAACTATTATAGCTCTATCGTTTTGTTCAAATTTCAAGGTATTTAAATCTATAATTTTCAGATGTTTGACATAAACAATTCTCTTGTACTATTTTAATATGTTGGTGGTTAAGCTCATTTAATGACTAAAAGGTCATTGGATGTTAACAGATTCTTAACTAAAAGAAAAAATATATTTCAGGATTTTTAAATTTGAACTTGTGAGTACTAAAACTATCATAGTTTAATTATTATAAATATCAGTCATCAAATAGCTGAGAAACTTGCATTTTAATGTGAACGATCTAGAAGGTTTTGTCATTATTTTTTAGGGCTTGTTTCTGTTATTAATTAACTTACAATAAAACAACTAAATTGGAATGATTAGCTAATTATATGAGAAATGATAAGTGGTGATGTATCATTGTTCTAGGCATTTGGTACGAGTTTGACTTAGCACGAAAAATTCGAGGTCGCGATCCGATTCGGTCCGATCTGAGGACAAATTTGTGCAGAACCGTCCAAAAAACTGGGGTTAAAGACATGTAGCGACCATTATTCTTGAAAAAATCCATGTTAAACTTGACTCGAAATAAATCTGACTTGACCCGAATCCGACTCGTCTAATTAGTCATTATTCGCCATTAACCCGTGCAGAAGCCATGCAAACACGTCGAAACCCGCCTAAATCAGCGAAAAACCGTACAAAATCCGTGCAAATCCGTGCAAAACTCGGCCAAACTTGGGAATGACCCGAGTATAATCCAGGAATAACTGGTGTATAACCAGGACTAACCCGAATATAACTCAAGAATAATCCGAGAATAACCCGTTAAATAAAAAAATAAAAAAATTAAGAAAATTTCAAAAAAAAGAAAAATAAAAAAACCCGCCAACCCAACCCTATCCGCCCACCTCTAACCTGGTCCGCTAACTCATGTGTCTTAGATGAATTGCAGCCGACTTAAAAAAACTTGACCTGTCCAAACCTGACCCAACAAACCCGTCGGCCCGACCAAATCATTGACCCAGACAGATTTGACTCGACCCGTTTTCAATTACATACATTGTTCTCTATTTACCAT
The DNA here is from genome assembly GCA_964058865.1 of Eleocharis quinqueflora. NCBI lineage: Eukaryota > Viridiplantae > Streptophyta > Magnoliopsida > Poales > Cyperaceae > Eleocharis > Eleocharis quinqueflora. The sequence continues at coordinate 192,625 of CAXKVX010000203.1, read as the reverse complement.
AATACATTGTCCGGATCAACTTAATTTTGGACAAATCCACAATTCTCTTTAACTAGTAAAATCTATTCAATAACCAAATCTTCTACATCCAGAAGAGGATGAACTTGATATTTTTCGAAGAAAGAAATTTTAGAATAACGAAACGTCCAAATTGATAATAAAATATTTAGCAATAATACTGAAAGCAAACAAAATTAGATGTAAATAACGGAAACAAAGCATGATATTTATCAGTCCAATTTTGAGTGCTTCATTATACGTGTTGTTGGTAAATGAAAGTATTAATTTATCACAAGAAAATACAAATTAACACATCAAATACTGACATGTATCAAAGTAGCATTTTCCAATTTTACAAACTTTCCTTTCCCTAGTAATATGTGCTTTTTGCTCAAAAATATTAAAAATCGTACGATTCTTATTACTTCATACACGGCAAAATAAGGGAAAAAAGGAGAAATACAGAGATCATATGATTCAAAACAGAGGATGACATAACATTAATAGTGCAAGCAAGTACAACTCCATGATATAAAGAATTCCAATTTTTTTATAATAGAAATTATATAAATAAAAGAAAATAAAATAGAAAAAGTGGAGGGAAAGCAATAAATATAGAAAGGGACGGGATTGGCAACACCGGAAAATAACTAAGGACGCTATTGCCAACCCTGTCCTTTACGAAATCCTATAGGACGTTGTTAGGTGCAGCGTCCATATTGAAAAAACTATAGGCCGGCGTTCGGTGCAGCGTCCAATAAACTCACTGCCTCCCCCTCTCCCCTCTATTCTCTTCTCCATTATTTTGCAAATTTTTAAAGAATTGCAAATTTTGTGCCAATTTATAGTGAATAACACATAAAATAAAAGTTCATTAACAAGTAGTTTCATTACAATACATGTCATCAACAAGTTCATTAACAACACATCAAATAAAAGTTGAATAAAATACTGAACAACGCATCAAATAAAAGTTCATTACAATACATGTCATCAATTTATCTCCTACCGCGACTTGTCGAGCCTCGAAATAAGGACCGAATTCTTCCAGCAATAGATCTTTGTCTTGGCTGAGTTGGTGGATTTGATGCACTAGGTTGGTCAACATGCACACTTTGTTCATTAACAGATTGACGTGCGTTAATAGTGTCATTAACATCATGATGAGTAGATCGATCACCATAGGATTCGCTAACGAAATGACGTGCACCTGTTCAAAAAATACTCCTGTAAAATGAATAATCAAAATAAACAATCAACTCATAAAGAGAAATTATACCACATCGTCGTATACGTCCCTCCATCTCGTCCATCACCATTGGGATTCTTTTATGTTTCCTCCTGCCTTTGTTGATTTTGGTTGGATCTGGTCTTATGATAGGTCCACGATAAAGGGGCCAATCTTATTCATTACCAAATCCGGCGAATACTCCAGACCACGTATTAGTGTAGTTGTCTATGTTGTAGTATCGACTTATGTAGTCCTTCGGGTCGACATTTTTAAATGATAACACTGCTAAGACGTGATTGCATGGAATACCAGTTAGTTGTGGTTTTTGGCATTGACATGTGAGTTTCCCTCCATATGGAAATGACACTTCATATTTCACCTCTCCCCAATGTCTCTGAAATTTAATATAAGTTAGAACAATATTTCAGGAATTGTAGGATTAGAGCTAGTCGTAATACATACCCTTGCAATTACACCATTTTTCACAAGAACAACATACTTGTTTTCAAAATGTCCCTCCCAAATCATCGGTGTGACTTCATGCGTTATCCCCTTGTCTCCCCTTCTTTTCAAGGTATATGTCACCCTTTCAGAGAACAACAAGCCTCTTTGCTGCCATTCTGCAGCGACTGTTCTTCTAGCAACAAATCATTCGACGCATTTTTAAATGTGCACTCTACAAGTGCGCAAACAGGGAGTTGTCTTGCGACTCTAAAAACATTATTTAGTGACTCTGACCCATTGCTTGTCATTATACCCCATCTGTGTAAACCACCATGTTCACATTGAGCCCATTTATGTAGAACTAACGGCTCATTCTCTTTATCTCGATCTGTACCGGTCTTCATGATGTAGTCATAGACAACTGCATTCTTTCTCCGAATTCGCTGCATTCCCTCATTAAATCTCCAGAGTTTCTTTCTTTTAACTGTCCACTTGAAAATTCCTTTCAACGTTTTTTCGTGACATTGCTTCCACATATTCTGAGTGACGTGTTGAGCGCAAAATCAATGAACAGCTTCACCATTTCTTTCACACCATCCTAAATTAGATTGATCAAATACTGATTTTATACCACCAGCTTGATCTGATATGACGCATATCTGACCATGTCCAACAACCTCTGTGCATATCCAGTTCATAAACCAACCCCAATTTTCTACTGACTCTTCTTCAGCAATGCAAAATGCCAAAGGCATGAGTTGTTGCTCTGCATCATAAGCACAAGCCATAAATAGCTTACCCTTATACCTACCCGATAGATGTCCGACATCAATACTTATCACCGGTCGTAGGTAGGGCCACGCTTGGATGCATGGACCAAAAGCCCATGCGACACGTTTAAAAATACGTAACCCAACATGTTCGGTATAATCTGACTCAAGTAAAAATTTAGAACCTGGATTAGAGGCTTGAATGGCGCTCAATAAAGGCGACAACATCTCATACGATTTCCCCAACTGTCGAATAAGTCAGCAATTGCTAGTTCTCTTCCCCTCCAAATTTTGTTATAAGATGGCTCCACAGTTGGATACGCCGTCTGTACCAACCCGTATGCCTCTTTTACTGTCATTTCGAGATTTTTTTTAAGAGGATTTCGAATTATTTCGGCAATCAAATGAGCTGTCATCTGACTGTGGATTAATCTAATAGCACTGCCATAACATGAATGCTCATGCAAATTAGTGGATATTATCCAAGCACTTGTGCCTGCGTCCTTTGCATATAACCTCCATGGACATTGGTTGTCTTTACATTTCACGATATACACTTTTGTGTTACTATTTTGCACATAAATTTCTCTATTTTCTTTAATATGCATTTAAAAGATTTTTGCTTTCAAATGTTCTTTAGAATCAAAAGTCTGACCTTCCGCTAGTGGATCGTCAAACCGAGGAACTTCTCTGAAAAAGGGATAATCAGCGTATGACATTGAATCATGTCGCTAAATGACAAACAAGGATGCTTCATACCCCGATTAATGAACGGTATGGATTGTCGCCACTCCTTCACAATCTCTTCTACATCTAGTTCGGCCTCGATATCATTCATGTTGACATCGCCATTACTATCATCAGAGTCGTCAGAATGATTAGAGTGACCATCTGAATTATGGTCTAATTCATCATCTTGTCGTTCATTTGCAGTTGGCATGTTACATTGTGAAGATGGTGCATAACTACTTTCTGGCATACTGCTGGGACTCGGATCACAACTGGTATTACCTATATTTGGTGTTGACTCAACAACTAATTCCAACATGCGAAAATTAATCAGCGGAGTGGCATTTTGTAAAACTCACTTCCAAATGACATCATTATCTATGCCCAACAAGTTATAAAAATAAGATCCATGAGAAGCAGTGTTTAATCGTGCACTTACGTTCAACTTAAATTTGCTCGGAAGTAGTCCAAGTCTGACATAAATTTGTCTTCTAACTTCATCAAAACTAGTTTCTTCGGTTACGTGAAATGAAAATTCCGCACTTATATTGTAATCCACATCGGTAAGTCCTTTCAGTATTTCACCTCTGTGATAAACATTTATTACAAACATTTCCTTGTCAACACCTGTACAAAAAATATCAATAAATAAGTTTATATAATGATTAAAATATAAATATCATAAATATAATTAAAATTTAGTTTTCATCAATTAAAAATAATAAATATATATGATGAAATTGAAAAACTTACAATTTAACTCTTTCTTCCAAAATATGCATAAATTAGAACGAAGATGAAATTAGAGGAGGAAGAGGGTTTTATAGTGGAGGATTTGATGTACGGACGTTGTTGCCAGCAGCGTCCTTTCCTGAAAATGCTCATAGGCCGTTGTTGCCAACAACGGTCTATTCCCTTTTTTTCCATTATGTGCGAAAGTGTTGGTGATGGAAGATTTATTATAGGACGGGGTTGACAATAGCGTCCATGGCTATATACATGTGTTGCCAATCCCGGTCCTTTCTAGACTTATTGCTTTTCATACACTTTTTCTGTTTTATTATCTTTAATTTATATAATTTCTGTTAATAAAAAAACTGAAAGAAATCAACCTTTTGAAAAGCCAATATTGTGATAAATTTGTAGTAAATATTTAAGTGACATTTCAAACGGAACTCTGCCAGAAATATTGATAGGTCATTATAAATTATAAATTTTATATGGAAAAGAGAAGCTAAACAATTAATAGGTATCAAGAAAGTAGACATTGATAGGTCACTATAAATCCATCGTTAAAAACAAATACAGTCGTACTCAGATTTAACACGGCAGCCAACCCAGGAAAGCATCATCGTGAAATTTTCTTCTGCGGGACCCACTTGGCGGTGAAAAGAGAGAATGAGTAGCCATCGCAGAAAACAATCTTTTTGGTACGTACATGGTACATGTTACATCTAAATGAAATTGACAAGTCGAATTTGCAAAGATTTATGATATGATCAATAATTTTTCATCTGTTGAAAAGTATAAAATTTATAATGCTTGTTATTTGTACACATGTATAAATAATGCAAAATTTTATTCACATATAAGACATGTTACCAGATGATACCAAGCGTGTTGGAACGTCTAATTTTCATTGGAATAAATAGAAATTGAGTTCAATCAGAAATAAATTTTAAGATTATATATTTTTCAGAATTGTTTCGAAAGTTTTCTTTTATTAAACATGAATATCGTGCCAAACAACTTTTAGTTGTTCATAAACTTCTCACTGAGTTTCCAACTTTAATTTGATTTTTTTTAATAACAAGAAAAATAATACACAGACCTGTGCAGACAGTGTTGTTATAAAGAAAAAAGAAAGAGAAACAAATTAAGACTTAAGAGAGGATTCAAGGTGCAGCCCGTGATTGTAGATCAGAAATTCATATTCGGGTAAGGCCCAATTTGAATTGCTGAATTTTGATTTCCATAATAAAATCTCCATTGAAATTAAAATTTACATTTTTAGAATTGGTTTGCTACATTTTGAAGATGTAAAAAATAATTCATATTGATTGATCAAAAAATTATTAGGTTAACCAACTTTTTATCTTCCTAAAAAATAATAAAATTCAAATATTAAATTCAGTCAAAAAAATTAATATTAAGATCAAGTTCAAGAATCAAGAGGATTATTGAGCGAGTATTGGGCTCAAATTCGGCCCTGTTCGGTGTTGTTGACAAAAGCCCAAAATAAAATTGGGCTCGTTTAATCAGAACAAAATTCATATTCGGATAAGGATTAAGGCCCAATTCCTCAATCTGAGTATTCGCTCTAATACTCGGTTCCTACTCGTTTACATTGAATCTCAATGGAACAAGACAATTATAACAACTCTTTTATTTGACATTGCCAGTTGACGTAATTCTTATTTTCAAGGTTCCTAATCAGATATATTAATTCCACAAAAAAAAAATCAGAAACGACTAATAAATTCAAATCATTCACTACTGAATGTTTGGAAAAACAAATTAACAAATAACATTATCATTTTGAATTGTACTCTTATTAGTTTTATGTAACATATAAATAGCAGACCAATTCAATTTCATACCATTTGAATATTGAACTAGAGCTGAAATTCGAGCTTTGCTCAAGGTAATACTTTTGTACGTTTATCATAATGATATATAGAGATAAAGCTAGGGTGCTTCATGGAGCATCTAATCGCTCGTGCTCCACATTCGTATCTCTAATTTGAAAATTTCAACGACCTATCCGAACCGTTGACATGATCAAACGGTTTCTGGACCAACAATATGAGTGATTATCCCACCTCTCTAAAAAATAGCAAAAAATAAAAAAAATGTAAAATTCAATCTCCAAGTAGATTTTAATATGTAGATCATGTTCAACGGTTTGGGAGTCATTGGAATTTTCAAATTGAAGATAAAGATGTGGAGCACGAGCGATTTGGTGCTCCACATAGCACCCTAGCTTATCTCCATAAATATATATATATATATATAGAGAGAGAGAAAGGCTAGGGTGCTATGTGGAGCACCAAATCGCTCGTGCTCCACATTCGTTATATCCAATTTGAAAATTTCAACAACTTATCCGAACCGTTGAGCATGATCTACATATTGAAATCTACTGATCCCTATCTCTCTCTCTCTCTCTCTCTATCAAGCTTTTAAAAAACGTTTAACGGCCCTTAACGGTGAGGTGGTCGCTTAACGGTTTAACGTTAAAACGGAATTATACGGAAGTTAAATTAAAAAACGGCCAACCATTTTTTGTCTATTATTTATTTATTTTAGACCAAATTATGGTGCAAACATACACACTTTTGTCATATGTATGACTCTATGTAACTATATATTATATAATATATTTAACATTATTATTAGCATTGCTGCCTTTTTCATTGTTTAAAAATATAAATGATATTATATGATATGTTTAATAATTAGAATTTAGAATGTATTTTATTTTGAAATGTGTATTTTTTATAACCTCCACTATCTAATTGCGTAAGTTGTACCAACATAATAATATCTCATGCCAGCATCAATATAACACACAAGACCAGTGTACCCAAACAATCAACACATCATCATAACACTAGTAACTACCCAACTAAGCTCACAATAACTAATCTCAAGTTAATAAAATAGTAAACAAAAATTGAAAAACTAAATTAATTCAACAAGTTGACAAATCACCAAGTACATTACAGTAAGCATCCAGCAAAAACACAAAGAAAAAAAATAAAAAAAATAAAAAAATAAAAAATGGCATTAAAACGGCCTGATTTTAACGGATTTACACGGTTTAAACGGGGTTAAAACCGTTAAACTGCAGAAAACCAGTTAAAAACGTTTTTTCCTGAAAACTTAACGCCATGACAAGTTTTTCCCGTTAAACCGGTTTAACTGAAGTTTAAACTTCGTTTTTTAAAAGCTTGCTCTCTCTCTCTCTATATATATATATATATATATATATATATGAGAAGGGATCAGTAGCCTCCGCCATCAAAATTTTGTTTTTTACTATTTTATCGAATGAGTTGAAAATTGAATGTCCGTAGATAGTTAGATAAATAAATTTTCACCCCTCCGATAAAACAGTAAACAAATTAAAAAAATATAAAATTTGGTGTCGATGTCTACATTAGTATGAATAATATTTTCAACAGTCAAGATTTACCATTTTATTGATTTTGATGGCGGAGGCTAGAAATAAGAGGTTACGGGTCCATTCTCTCTCCTTATATATATATATATATATATAAAGAGAGAGAGAGAGAAATGCTATGGTGCATTACGAAGCCAAGATTAATTTTGGCATCACGCTCAAATTTTAAGTTTTAAAATTCAAACGGTCGATCCAAGCCGTTCAATGTGATCTTCATATTGGAATCTTATTATAAATCAAAATTTTCATTTTTAGGATTTTTTTTTTACTTTTTTTTAGAGGGATGCAAAATCAGCCATATTGGATGGTCCGAAAATTAGTATATCAACAAAATTTCATACCCTTCTAAAAAATAGTAAACAAATTCTAAAAAATGAAAAATTTGGTCTCTAGTAAGATTTCAATATGAAGATCACATTAGATGGTTTGGATCGATTGTTTCAAATATTATTATTTTGAAATTTGAGTGTGATGCCAAAACTAATTATGGTTTCGTAATGCACCATATTGACAATACTATATTTTTTATTGCTATTTTTTGGTTGGAAAAAGCTACGGTGCCCCGTGTTTTTCCTTTGAGATGTTCCAAAAAGGAGAGCTGTTGAGAAATAATAAAAAAATATAAAAGGAACTCTAACGGTCTAATGACCGTTGGAGCAATAGCCTAACGGCTAGTTAGCCATAACGGCTAGTTGGAAATTTTTTGTTATAAATAGCTATGTTTGTAAATGTAATAATATACAACAAGAATACAATGCAATATTATTCTCTCTATTCTCTTCTCAAATTATAATTTTCTACATGGTATCAGAGCAAGTTGTTGCTCGATCCAGAAAAACTTCCGCAAAATCAATGGCTAAGGCCTCTTCTTCCAAAAGCACCGCTGTCCAAGTCAAAGAGAAAGAAAAACTCACTTGGGCACAAGTGGTGGCTATGTTCGGCAACAAAGCTAACAATAAAAATCGAGCTTGTGCAAAAGCCTCAACTCTTAACAGCAGTCTTCAATATCAACCTCCCGTTACAGAAATCTTGAGCCTTAACGATGGCGAGAAGAAAAAATGGAGAGAAGGCCAGGCGTCCACTCGGTGCAATCATTGCAAACGACGAGGTCACACGAGGGTCAGCTGTTGGATTCTCAATCCTTTTCTTCGACCATTTCAAAAACGAGAATGCAGAGGTGCTGCTAAGAGGGTTCCAAAAAAGGGGGAGAAAAAAGATGTTCCAACCGATTATAAAGATTCAGATTTAATACATTCTTGTGGGCTTGGTAAAACCCACACTTTTAATATCCCCTTATCTAGTTCAGAAAAAAGGAAGGGTGAAAACAAATATACCAATTTAGACCTCAAGATGACCAATTTTACAAATAAAAATGACCATGATAAATGGATACTTGATTCTGGTGCAACAGACCATATGACCAGTAACAAAAACATACTAGATAATTACCAACCATTAAATGACATTAATTTTGTGACTGTTGCTAATGGTGAGAAAATGAAAATTAAAGGAATTGGTGAAATTGAAATATTTTCAAGAAAAATAAAAAATGTTTTGCATGTAGGAAATTGTTCTTGCAATCTTTTGTCTATAGGAAAAATTACAAGTGAGTTGAATTGTGAAGCTATTTTTTCATCTAAAAATGTAATTTTTCAAGAATCAATAACCAAACAAATTATTGGTGAAGGTTCTTTTGAAAACGGTCTTTATGTTTTTAATTACCAAAAAATGAATTTTCATATTAAAAAAGATGACTTAAGCAATTTATGACATAGAAGAATTGGACATCCATCTAATAATGTTCTTCAGAAATTATTTCCAAATCTAAATTATGAATCAAATTCATGTGATGCATGTATTTTTTCTAAACAAACGAGATTACCATTTCCCTCATCAACAACACAATCAAAAGAACCATTTGAACTTGTTCATTCCGATGTTTGGGGACCGGCACCCTTAACTTCATATAATGGATTTAATTATTTTGTCTTATTTATAGATGATTTTTCAAAAACTACTTGCATGTATTTGTTAAAATCAAAATTCGAAGTATTTTCAAAATTTCAAGAATTTTGCAACGAAATTGAAAATCAATATAACACTAAAATTAAGATTTTTAGATCCGATAATGGTACAGAATATATTAAAAATAATTTCACTGAATTTCTAAAACAAAAAGGTATCATTCATCAAACCACATGTGTTTATACCCCACAACAAAATGGAATTTCTGAAAGAAAAAATAGACACATATTAGAAGTAGCTAGATCTCTTTTATTTAATAATAATGTTCCAAAACGATTTTGGTCGGAAGCGGTTCTTACCGCTACATATTTAATAAATAGACTACCTAGCTCAATTCTAAATTACCAAAGCCCCTTGGAAATTTTGTACAAAAGAAAATTGATTATAAATCACTTAAGAGTATTCGGGTGCACATGTTTTGTTCACACACAAAGAATTGATAAGTTGGACAAAATCGCTATAAAAGCTATATTTCTTGGATATTCTTCAAGCAAGAAGGGTTATAAATGTTATGATCCGATGAATAAAAAATTATATGTTTCTCGAGATGTAATATTTCGAGAAAATGAACCCTTTTACCAAAAGGCTTGTTCTAACAATGGTGAAACCAATAAACCGGACCAAATTTTTTCTATGTCTCCAATTGTATATGAATTAGATATACCAAGAAGAGTTGAAAATACGAATGTGCAAGAAGAAACCGAAAATTCAAATCAAGAAGACACAAGTGAGGGGGAGCATGACAACACGTCCCAAATCTCTCTTGAAATCGAAGAAGAAGAAGGAGGGGAGGAAGAAAGTAGCGATGTTGGAGGAGAAGTCTCATTGAGAAGATCAACTCGTCCATCAAAGCCGTCTACAAGGTTACGAGATTTCGTAACCTACAAGGTTCAATATCCCATCCAAAATTATGTTTCATACAATAAAATAAGCAATAACCATCGCACTTTCTTAAGTGCAATAACCAAAAATGAAGAACCAAAAATTTTTGACGAAGCAAAAAGGAATCCAACTTGGACTAAGGCCATGAAAGAAGAGTTATGTGCCTTAGAAAAAAATGATACTTGGACAATTGTTCAATTGCCCAAAGAAAAAAAACCCGTCGGTTGCAAATGGGTTTATAAAATAAAATACAATAGTGATGGTACCATTGAACGGTATAAGGCAAGATTAGTTGCCAAAGGTTATACCCAAACATACGGTATTGATTACCAAGAAACCTTTGCACCGGTTGCAAAGATGAATACCATACGAATTTTATTATCCGTAGCAATAAATAATGGTTGGAGCCTATATCAAATGGATGTAAAAAATGCTTTTCTTCAAGGGACACTTGAAGAAGAAGTGTATATGTCCCTACCACCGGGTCATAAAAAAGAATACGATACTAACTTAGCTTGTAAGTTAAAGAAAGCTATTTATGGCCTCAAGCAATCTCCAAGAGCATGGTATGGCAAGCTATCTCATTTTTTAATTAATTGCAGGTTTAGAGTAAGCCAATCCGATAACTCATTGTTTTCAAAACATGAGCATGGAGATATAACTGTTGTTCTTATATATGTTGATGATATCATAGTTACCGGAAACAATTGTGAAAAAATTAACAAAATAAAAAAATGTTTGAAAGAAAATTTTGAAATAAAAGACCTTGGTCGGTTAAAATATTTTTTAGGAATTGAAATTGCACACTCTACCAAAGGTCTCTTTATTTCGCAAAGAAAATATACCTTGGACTTGTTGAAAGAAACAGGAAAATTAGGGGCCAAACCGGTATCTACTCCTATTGATAGTAATTGTAAATTAAATTCGGAGGATGGTGAACCGTTAAATGATATTACCCAATACCAAAGACTTGTAGGCAAGTTGATTTACCTAACGGTAACAAGACCCGACATATCATATGCCGTAGGTCAAGTAAGCAAATTCATGCATGCATCAAGGAAACCCCACCTTGATGCAATTGATAGAATTTTAAGATATTTAAAGAAATCACCCGGAGATGGTATATGGATGAAAAATAATAATTCTAACGAAGTATGTGGCTATTCCGATGCAGATTGGGCCGGAAGCTTTGACAGAAAATCAACGACCGGCTATTGCACATTTGTAGGCGGAAACATAGTCACATGAAAAAGCAAGAAGCAAAATGTCGTGGCACGATCAAGCGCGGAAGCGGAATATCGAGCCATGGCATCCACCGCAAGCGAGCTCACTTGGATCAAACAATTGCTTGGAGAATTAAATTTTCCAATCAAGGGTCCGATGAAGATGTATTGCGATAATAATGCGGCAAGACACGTTGCTTCAAATGCCGTATTTCACGAAAGAACAAAACATATTGAAGTTGATTGTCATTTCATACGAGAAAAGGTGCAAGCAAAAGACATCGAGACTCCCTACGTGAAGAGTCAAGACCAATTAGTTGATATCTTCACGAAAGGATTAGAGCCAAAATTATTTAACGATAATGTAATCAAGTTAGGCTTAATTGATATTTACAATCCTAACTTGAGGGGGAGTGTTGAGAAATAATAAAAAAATATAAAAGGAACTCTAACGGTCTAATGACCGTTGGAGCAATAGCCTAACGGCTAGTTAGCCATAACGGCTAGTTGGAAAAAATTTGTTATAAATAGCTATGTTTGTAAATGTAATAATATACAACAAGAATACAATGCAATATTATTCTCTCTATTCTCTTTTCAAATTATAATTTTCTACAAGAGCCCCTCTAAAGTCAAAGCATGGATCCCGCGCGTCAGTGACAGCGGGAGAACTGGGAGGGCAAAATACGGAGCACTGTACAGCGTCCTTTTTGGTTTGATTTGGTTCCTCGCCATTTGGGTCCAACCGTCCAACCAAAACAATTTTGAGTGATTCTGGCATGAAAACCAAACAATTTATTTGATAATTGGTATATACATACTACTGATCAAAGTTGATGCAATTTAAGTATCTCTTGGTGTGCAGATGGAACCATTTATTGACACTGAAAAATCATCATTTAGAAATATTCAAGAATACAATCATAATTTAATTCAAAACTAAACTTTTGCATATTAGAAAACAGTCAAATAGTATTGATGAAATATGTGTCCCAACTAATCACTCAGTAAAAAAAAAGAATAATAATAATAGTGATGATGATGATGGTGATGATGATGATGATGATGATGATGATGATGATGATGATGATGATGATGATGATGATGGTGAAAACGATGAAATAGAAATTAAAAGAAAAACATTCATGGACACTCCAATCCAGCAAGTAATGACCTAAGAGGATGGTGTACAACTAAGGGTGCCTGAAGAGATTGATTGAAATAATCAATGATAGGGCTTTGATATTATAGAATAAAATTGACTTATAGATATCTTTTTACTTTTTTTAAATCACAGATTTCATATTTATGGTCTTTTAATAAAAAAAAGATACGATAATAAATAATTTTGTCCATCTTGATATTGTTGCGTGTATCTCATCCAGCTGTTATAAATCGTATGTACCTATAAATAAGAAACAATCTCCATTGAGCACACCACACTTGTGCTCATTTCTCCATGAGGGAAATGCCCTAAAATTTCTTTCTTCTAGATTTCATAACTCTAGTAGGATGGTAAAGCATATCAGATAAATAAGAAAATGGAGGTTTTGGCTTATTCGTTATTCTCTTCAGACAATCAGGTTGGCTTAAGTTTTTCAACTATTATTATAGTATCATGTATTTTATTTTTTGTTTTGTTTTATGAAATCTCTTTTAAGTTGTGTTTCATTTAGTGTATGTCTAAGAAATAGTACAATTTCATGTGATTAATTTGTTCAATATTACTACAACTAAAACTAAAACTATCATAACTAGCACTTCAAAACCATACATATTGGATTATGTATTCAACTTGGCTTGATGTAGATCTCATAGGATTTAAGAGAACAAAAATTGAAAAAATTAACAGGATGATTCAATTCAAGCCTAACTTTGTAGTTCTTTTTTGCTAATTAGCCAACTTGCATTAAAGGACTCTTCTTATTTAACAATCTTTTGGCCATTTTCTTAAAACATCAGAAGGAAACATGGACTACACCGAGGAGCTTGAAAGTTTCGCGTACTTCAAGCAACAAGAAAAAAACTCGCAAGTTCCGTGTATTCCAAGCACCAACAATTGTACATCCAAAGGTTACATTCCTCTCTTTCAAAGTCTCATCCCATTTCACTGCCACTGAAATGTGTTGTCATGCATATAGATCATCTATCATTTCTCTGTTGAAGTTAAGGTTCTTTCCTTGTAACAAATTGTTATTGTTAGAACTCTATAGAGCAGAGAGTATCTGAATTTTCTTAGCTACCAGTTGCCCTTTAACTTTCTGATAAAATAGGTCTTTATATTTTTTAAAAAAAATAACAATGTCATATAGGCCTCCCTGAACTCTTTCTAAAAGCATAGTTGTGGTAATATACTATAGTATTTGCAATAGTTCATGCAATATATGAAACCGACTATTAGTTACAGAAATGATGCATCTCACTAAGAATAAACTACAGTAGTTCATGCAATATTTTGCAATCAACTATAATAACCATACACACATGATTAATCTTACTAAACAAATTTGCAGAGACAGATATGAACAATGAAGAACAACAACAACACACATGGTAACCAACGCGTGGAGCATGCTATGAACAATAAAAAACAAGGCCTTCCATGCCAAGACAGATAGTCAGGCAAAATTCACCTTTACCCTCCTCCCCTACAATACAACTTATGCGGGATGAATTCCAGAGTAAAATATATGAGTATAGTAGAAGGATTAGAGAGTATGTCGATAATAGAAGAACCAAAGGAAAGCATAAGGCTCAATAGCAGATTAAAAGATGACCAAAGAAATATCTCTCATTCACACCAGAGGCTTTTAGAGCAAATGCTCATGATAAAGATAAAGGAGCAATGCAATGCAAAAGTCTCCGTCTATGAAATGGTAACGAAAATTGGTAAGTAGGTGACATGACGCTCTTTGATAAATATCCAAACTTGAAGAATTCATGGTATTCTTCAAGAAATTGGAACTGTGAAAGTGGACAATCGTAAGTTCTGGTATTCTTCTCTTTAGTGGATATGTTCATTGTAATCTCCTTTACATTTTTTTATTGCGACTTCGCAAATGTAATTTATATAACTTGTCCCAAGACAGAAGGAGGAGAGTTGTGTTAGGTTTGATGAATCAATGTGAAAATTCAATCATTCTCATGAAAAACGAAATCCAATATATTACTCCGATTGGATTTCATCTCTAACCTACTCCTACTTGTTTGGAATTAAAGGCCTTGTTGTTTTGTTGTTAATGATACTTATTCAGATAGTTATGTAATATCGCTTGAATGAATATGTTTCATATATATTGCTTTGGTTGTTGCAAATATCATGATTTGACATCACATGGGTAAAATAATCCTGAATATAAGAATCAAATTATCAATTTCAAAATCTCACATGTTCATCATGATGTCCCGGATAAACCCATATGGTATTGAATATAACATTATTTCTCCTATAACTAATGATATAACCATATACAAACTAAGAATTATACCACATTTAAGTTGAACAAAATAGGGA
Organism: Eleocharis quinqueflora; assembly: GCA_964058865.1. Lineage (NCBI taxonomy): Eukaryota > Viridiplantae > Streptophyta > Magnoliopsida > Poales > Cyperaceae > Eleocharis > Eleocharis quinqueflora. The sequence goes on along the minus strand of CAXKVX010000203.1, from coordinate 177,621 downwards.
CACATGTATTTGCAGTTTAAGTTATGATTTATAAGTATAAAGCTGACAAGGAGTTGCTACTTTGTTGTGTTTGCTATATACTACAATTCTTAAAAGGTCTACTTAGATGATCACACAAAGTTGATGCTTTCTAACAAAGATGGGATTTTTAGAAGAAAAAAACACACTATGCTTACAAAATTAAGAATTTCCAACAAAATTTTGGATCTTTTTTTTGTCTTTAATATGACTTTGTTGCTACTTAAAATTTATAACACAATTTTGATAAATTATGATTTTCCAACAAAAATAAACGTCCGTGGCTGACAGCATTTGTTTTGTAAACATTATGAGTGCTAAATCATTATAACCGTGAAGGGAGCTTTATGAATTGGCTGCGTATTTATACAAGTAAAGAAGTCACAAGCTACGCATATCAACAAACCAAATCCACAGACTAATATAAGTCACTGACTAAGACGATTAACCAGGGAAAAAAGGGATGAGGAACCGTCTCCTTTAAATGGCACATGATATAAGAGACCTATAACAAATGTAACTAACTAATTCAGGTTCAGATGGATCTGCTAAAATTTATAATGGCCTAGCACCGCTTGCGAGATAGCAACAAAAATGGATTGATACATGCATAAACAGTACATTTATCAAAATGTGTCCTTAGCTGGTAAAAGAAAGACCAGGTCTCTCTCTTTGAAATTATTAGAAAAGGCTAAGATTTAAATAAAAGGAAATATAAAAGATAAAAGATTATCCAAACAGATCTTGCAAGTCGATTATATCAGCAAGGACTCCGGCAGCTGTTGTGTCGTTGCCAGCTCCTGCACCTTGGATCACCAGAGGCGAGTTCTCATAACACCTACTGTATATCTCCACCTAAAAAAAATAGCAATGACTTAATATGATTCTGAAAACTAAAAAAGTACAAACAGTTATGAGTGTATCAGTATGATAGTCTATTAGTGGTGCATGAGATTGTCCCACGTAAAAGCACCAAATATTCCATAATCTGGCTAACTAAACTCCACAAAATCATTCAATCCCAACCCACAACACAAAGATAAATGGACAACACTTCTGTCAGAAGTCAGAAATAATGACCTAAATAGCCAGTTCTGGAAGCCAAGACACCAACCTATTTGACAATACGTCCATACCTTACTTTACAACAAAAATAAAGTACAAGGATCAACATGAGAAGGGAAATAGCATACCACATTGTCACTTCCTTTTAATCTTCCAAGCGCAGAATCTTTAGGGAGCTCCTGGATACCCACATTGCACCTGAAAGCAGATGCATTAAGAAAATTGATTTAGATGGGACAAACTGGAAGAGAAATCAATGAAAAAGCAAAAGCAGTGAAGGTCATAATCCATTTTAGAAAATTAGTAAACACACCACAGTAGAGCATATTACTTAAAATTGTTAGTCAAGCATAGAGCAATTTACCTTAAATCTTCAATTACACATACATATCGGAGAACATTCCCCTTAGAAGAGGCAGCTGCAACTCTCTCTTTTAATTTTTCATCTAACTGAGAGAGACCTTTGGCAAGAAAATCCTCTGTTGACATTGCATCAGGACCAAATTCACTTGGATACAAGCTTTCTATCTACAGAAGCATAAGAAAAAGTTTACTGATGTAGACATAGAATCCAAAAGTAAAGATAAATAAAGTTAGTGTGGTTCTCTTAATATGTATTTAATCTGTAAAATGTGTTATAGATTAGACCTGAAATGTACAGTATCTGAAAAAAGATTAAAACAAAATAAAAAATATTTTAACCTTTATATCAGTCATATTCATCCTACAGCCAAGCAGTCTAGCTAGAATTAGTCCCTGCAAGCTTTAAATTGAAAATGTTACAAAAAACGTCTTAGTTTCCACTTTCCAGTACCGTGTTCACAATATTTTTCTGATTTAGGGACATTGTCATAACTTAGCATGCCCTGCGGACAGTATAATTGCACAATTTATAAGATAATAATAATATTGTTCAATACGAAATACTGAACCTTTCTAGCTACATCCATGCCACTGAGGTCATCACGTGGATCTGCCAAATAAAATTCCATCACATTCATTTCACTAAGCATTAAAAAGAAAAAGGATCAAGAGAATCCTTGTCAAAAACTAAAGAACACAAGTCCCAATTATTAATTCCAGAATAAAGGAAGAACGCTCAACGAATGCAAACCTATAAAACAAAAAAAAAAATCTAATTTGTCGGTTGGCACACAACATAAAAACATTATGTGAATGAAATATCTTATATAACCCTCTAAACACAGAAAAAAATATATATCAGGTACTCAATCCTCTCCTAACTTCATAAATAACCCCAAACTGCCACATGGCTATCTTTTGAAGCAGATGAGGAAGGGTGGATACATGGGACCTTTTATTTATCTCTGTAGTGGTTTCTATATTTCAGGGGTATGCAGATTATTTTTAATTTCAATGATAAAATTAACATATAATATTAATTATATTAGCCTACAAAATATCGTTAAATAATAATCCAAAACCTGGTTCGGTGTAGCCCAGGCTCTTAGCAGCTCGAACAATTTCACTAAATGTCTTTCCTTCCTCTAGCTCACTCATTACATAGCCTAGTGTACCTACAAACATTCAATTGGAGTTTTTTTATCAGGTAAAAGGAATAACAATCTTCTATTAACAAACTGTCAAAGCAGTAACTATGTGATATAGTACCGCTTAAACTCCCAACAATGCGAGAAATGGGATCGCCAGAGGATATTACACGGGTAACTGAAGCTATTACTGGAAGACCAGCTCCAACCTGCAGATAAAATATGTTTCCAAATTCATTATTTTTTAAATGAGATGATTTTAAAAGATGAAAGAAAAATTGGTTCTACCTTTATAAGCCACAACAAGCATAAAATTGGTTCACCTTTATTGTAGTGGTAAAAAAATAGCAGTTCGAATTCACTTCATGAAGTAATAGTGCAATATGTCCCCATTTTCTATTGAATATGTGTGAAATTGAATAAGATAAAAATATCTTTTAAAAGATACTTACAGTTGATTCAAAACGGATCCGGCGGAAGTGACAGACCAGCTTTTCAAAATCCTCCTAAACACAATAATATGATATATAAGAATACAATAAAGGTGAATAGTCAAATGCTTAGGAATAACCAAGAAATGAGAATCATACAATTGCACATGTAAGTGGCTTCTTATTTGCAAGAACGACACAAGAGCCAATACTGGAAACCTGTTTTAATATATCAATTGTCTCTGAACTTGCTGAGCAATCAACTACAGCTAAACCTGGCAATTATTAATTATAAGGACTAGATGATAGTATGAAGTCATTTATCTTAACAATGCAAAAAAAAAAAAAAATAAACATTGAATAATACTGAAGTGTACTGGATATTTCTTCTGAAATATTTGCAGACGCAAGGACACAAATCTAGAAGGACAAACTTCCATGTCAAGAGTGATTATTTCTTGGACAAATTGGAATATTTGCAATAATTCACCACTCATCTTGAATTCATGTACTTCTTGAGAAATAATTGACTTGTTTGTCAAAGGGTATAAAGAGATCAAACTTCCCAGTTAAGAGATCAAATTTGTGGTACTACGAAGGCTATAATTGAAATCATGTACTTCTTGAGAACATATAATGACGAACCTGTAGTTCTACCAAGGCTATTTGCTATGGCAATAATATTTTCTAGGACTTCCTTGTCAGTAAATACTTGACAATGACCTGAAAACACACAAATGATGAGTTATCAGGGGCAAACTTGAAAATTTCTGTGTTGCTGGCTACGGCCTTAGAAATTGTCTATTCAAAAGACAATCAAACTCAGTACAACACTGTCAATAATCCCTGAGATTATGGCACCAAGGTCGGGTATTTCAATTAATAGATCATAGTAAAATAGTAGAATGGATATCAAAATATATTATAATAAAACTACCTGAACCAATCGTTGTGTATTTTTCTTTGTGAGTACTGCCACTCTACATTTTTAGTGATATAGCCTAGTTAAACTGAACCAGGTTAAGGGCTCAGCAAAACAAAGAACAATGTTCGGTGGACAATTGGACATCCAAAAACTCAGGGGCAGTAGGGTGTTTTAACAACAATAAGGAAACACTGTTTCCAATATATGAGCTGACTTGTAGCAATATGTTTGAAAAAGAAAAAAAAATATATATATATATATATAAGCACCAAGCTCTATCATACTTACGATCATATCTCAAGTATCAAAATGCAAATGGACGATCTGAACCGTTGAAAATGTTGTCCATACTAAAATCTACTTGGAAACCAAATTTTTTATTTTTTGCAATTTTTTTAATATTTTATCGGATAGGTAGAACATTGAGTAATCTGACGATATACAGACCTCAAATTTAACCAATTTCTACCCATCCGATAAAATAGTAAAAAAAATACAAAAAATAAAAAAATCGGTTTCCATGTAGATTTTAGTATGGACAACATTTTTAACGGTTCGGATCGACCATTTATATTTTGATATTCGAGATATGATCGTAAGCACGACGGAGCTTGGTGCTTACGTAAGTACCATAGACTAACTCTATATATATATATAGTAAGTAAAGTTCATCAAATGGGAAACAAGAGAAAAATGAAGAATACCATGATTGTGTAGGGATTTAAGGGGTGAGCCTACAGACTTGGCATGGCATATCTTAGTTAAAAATTCATCCTCCATCCCAGTAATCATCACGTCATCAGCCAGAAGTAATGACCTGCTATCAGATACACCCACCACTCTTATTACAATACCCTGTCACATAAATTTTTTCACAACATACTTCAATACAAAATATATAAGTCTCAGGTACTTGGCAAGAAAAAGAAAATACTTACACTTGAGAATATGGTCTCCAAGAAAACAGTCTTAACTATATTACATGGGTTAAGATAGGTAATTGGTCCATATCTACTTAATTGATACATTTATGTTAAACTACTATATGGGTAAGACAAGGCTGTATGTTACCCCCCCCAAAAAAAAAAAAATAAATAAACAAATAAGAACCAATTGTACTCCTAGGTCAATTAATGGAAAACAGTACCACGTTTAGGCTAAAAATGATGACAGTTCTTTTCAGCAACAATAGCTTGGTTTGGCACATGGATCTGAGTGAACAGTCTTTTTGGGCGGAACCAGAACACCGAGTTAGGAGGGGCCGATTTGCAAGTATAGTCTAATTTTAATGTTATAAAGATGTCAAAATTTAATTTTGTTCAAATTTTAAAAATTTGTAATAAAAAATTTCAATTTTAATCAAAATTTTAACTAAAATCTTTTAATTAGAATTTAAATAATATATCACCCATATTACGAATAACTTAAAATTACAGTTTTTTAACTAACATCAATTAGCAGTTTATACAACAACCAAATTAGGAGCTGATCAAAATTGCATATAACCCAGATGGTGGGACGAAAATGTAGAACCATGCAAAACTGGCTCAGATGCTCGAACTGAGTTTATATGAAGTAATAACCAATGTTACCAAACTACTTCATTCAGTATGAAAATCTAGGAGAACTTCTTGTTAATTTTACCAGGTTCTAGACGCTTCACTGGGTCTCAAACTCTCAATCATTAAAAAAACAAAAGTAGAGGGTAAAATTGAGTGGAAAGAAACAAAACAACTTAAAAAGGAGAGATTACGCCTACCTGTTTGGAGTGTAGAGATCGACAAGTGATGATATGATGAAGGAGCATGCGGCCGACGCCGCCGCATCCCAATAGGATGATCGGAATGCTCTTCATCGCGATCGATTGGAGTTCCTTCCAAATACTGTAGTTCACGGCGAAATGAGACGGCCTAGACGATGATAATTGAAATCTCGGAGGAGCGGAGCTAATTCTGGAAGGAAGTGTCGGCGTTTTTCTGAGGAAACAAATACTGGGAGCGCGATCTTGTGCCGCACGGCTCGTGCAGCACAGAAAATCAGACCGTTCAATTGCGTCATTCGTGAAAATAAATTTCCTGATCAAATCTACAGCGTTCATACCGCACAGCACGTAAATTCTTGACCGTTGGATGATGCCGCGCGGCATGGGATAAGCTTCAACAAATACTGGGACTGGAGTGTCACAAGTGCGGCGTCACGACTGGAAGAACGACAAAGGTCTTCTCTGGCAGTCTCTTTGTCTAAATCGGTGTTATCAATCTTGGCAGAGAGTGGATAAAAAAAATCCGCATAGATACGGGAAACGAAATCTTCTGTGAAATGTTTGTTCTAAACAGTTCGATTGAATAAAATCAACGATGCAGATTAATAATATCAAAATTTCTTAATATTTATTGACAACCGAACGTTGATCTTTAATTTGACGATTCAAATTTAATTTCGCAAAAAGCGGACAAACAAATATCCTCACAGAATACGGTTCCACGATTACGGTCCCATGACCGAGTAAGGAGTAAGGTCCTTTAGAGAATTATGGACTGGGCTTTTGTACTTAAATTCTAAATAGGAAGGGATTTTGCAAGGATTCTGAAGGCCAGGACGGACGAAAACACATTAGATTTATTGCATGGGAAGAAGCATTGCTTCACAAATACGGTGCATTTATTAGAACTGGTATGGGGAGTATACTGTTTTTCATTCCATTGCAATTTGCAAAAGCTGGTATTTCTCCACACATCCACGGTTTTTTTTTTCCCTACAGCAACCTCATCATCACCCGCTGTCCCGCACAAGACCACGAGGGAACAATGCTCTCTCCACGGGGTATACGGGTTAGCACAAATCTCTAAATAAAGTGAACAGACAAGATTTGTGCGGGACAAGACGATCTCATTTCTGTCTTACATTTAAGATACATGTAGACTTAAACTGGAGAGAGCGTATTATCAAAAGAGCACAGCATTTTTACTTCCAACATTAACACATTCACTCCAGAACCTTTTTCATTCCAACATTAACATTAACACATTCACTCCAGCAACTATCTTCCAACATTAACAAATTCATTCAGAGCACATTGTCAAAGCTTTACACACAAAAGATAGTAAAAGTAGTCACACCATGGACAGGCAAATAGACAGTATTCAATCAAAGGAGCCAACGAGTTAAACTAACCTAATTGAGAAAGCAAAACTAAAATACCCATTTGTACATTACAATAACCTTTCTAATCCTCTGCTTCTAGCAGGCAGCGAAAACCGACTCAGCGGCCTTTATAATCTCAGCATAATCAAAATGGAAACTTCTGAAGCTTTTGCCAGGACGATTATCTACCAATTTTGGATCTGCCATTTTTGAAGTGGAACTCTCTGCTCCTTCAGTAGTACTAGCTTTTGCTTTCCATACCGTCGTGGCTGAAAAGATATCAACAAACAAAATTCTCATAGTGCATGCTTGGAGCACTTTGAAGGTCCTCCAGGGTCACCAAACCCAAGAGTCTTTAATTCTGGAATTCAATTATTACATTTTTATCAAAAGAGAAACTAAATTCTATGTTTTGCTTCAAGGGTACTTCAAAGTCACTGATCCTAAGAAGTTCATATTCATTGTCAGTGGAGTAGTGTCAATAAAAATAAAAATAACATAATTTATTATAAGCAGTAGAATAGTGCCTTTTTGTCCCAAACTAATAACATTTGACCTTTCACAAGAAAAATAAAAGAGTAACATACCTTTCACAGGTGGGTCTGATTTCCTGGCAACTAGTGCAGGATCAGTGTTTAACCATGTTTGTAATGGCCTACAAAGATGCATTAAGAGATTAACTACTACAACAAAAAAATGAAGGGATCCCTTCATCTAAATAAGTACCAAACGGTAGAATTACATCATCCATATCATAAAGCCCAGGTACACCAGAGAAAGATAATCCCACAAAAAAGAAATGCCTTGCTACAGAGTACACACAATATATGATGCAAATTTTTAAAAATAACACAGAGTATACTAACTTCAAAAAAGGAGCAACCATGTATAGCTTCAAGCCATTTACTGAACGAGTTATCATCTCATCACAAGCTGGTACAAGTTCATCCAGTCTATGCCATGCAATTTCCTTGTACATTTGCACAAAAGAATATTTATAAACTAGATGTTTACAAAAAAATTCTTCAATTAAGTTTTGACCAAGCTTTTTTGCCAGAACGAAAAATGCATTAATCCAAATTCCAAACACTGAACTCCAAAAGATACATCTGACTGTTTGGTACACCGTACACCAGTTTAATGTGCTGTAATTTGTACTGATAATCATTTCACATAGCACTTTGATCTGATTGATTTGTGGCTTTTTTAGTAAATTTGAACAAAAGATCTATTGTTTTCTGGAGTTAAACCTGGTGAATATAATCTGATAATGAGGTTATATATTTTCTTTTCCTTTCAACCCTGATAACAATATTTTATAAGCACAACAAAGGCCAATGAGTCAAGAAATATGCATACACTTATCTCCTTTTTGGTTTGAGGAGCAAAAGCAGTATTTGCACTAACGGCCGGAATGATAAAAAGACGAAGCCTCTGTGTACCAAGGTGTGTTTCTAAATGATCTCCCACTTTCAAAAGGCCTCTCAGGTCAAATCCTGTTTCCTCCTCGACCTGAATAAAATAAAGAATAATAAATCGTGAAATACCCAAAAGAAAATGCTATGGCAACCCAGAATTGAACGAGCTAGACAAAATAGAAAATACACACTAAAAGGCCATGACAAGAAATCTTTTCAAGGTATTGGAGTAAATGTAACCTTCGAAATGTTTTGTTACTGAATACTGTCACATTTGGTGCAGAATCAATATATACTTTTCACCTAGTGTTTGACTGTATGTTTTGGTACCTAGTCTTGCACTTTTTTGCCAAATAAGAACTTTGTTCAGGTTCTCATATAAGTTTAGACATATATATACTTTTGCAGTAATTTAGTCAATATTGAAGATCACAAAAGCAATCACAAGTCATTAAAGAAAAGAACCCTCAAAAAGTTGAAATCATGAAATAGACACTATTTGATCCAAAATTACTGAAGAGTGCAGTCTCCGTAAGCATTTTTTTTATTTAAGAAAAAAACTTACTTCTCTTATAGCAACGTGATCATCTTCCTCATCCTTGCCTCTTTTACCTCGAGGGAAACTCCAACAAGACCCAGCCTTCCATCCCTTCACTAGCAAACACTACATGACAAAGAAGAAAAATAAGTTGTTACATGTCAACTTTTGGCTCATTCGAGATTTAGATCCTCGACTGAATGACAACTATTAAGGAACACTTAAGGAATTTTGTATCATTAACACCAATTCCTCCCAGAACTATAAATTGGACAATCGAGTTAAATTTCCAAAAAAGGGTGCAATAAGCGATGAAAAAATCTCAGGTATGCCTCTGCTAAACACCAAAATATTACATACAACCCTAACAAAGCAAGAAATATTCAAATTACAATCAGTTGCAGATCCTTAAAACAATTAAGCTCGGCACAAAAATAAGTATCACACTTTAAGGTAGAAACCCACACTTAAGCCTAGGCACAACATAACATTACATAATTATATTTGAAGTCCAGCAGAAGAAAATGAGGGTAAATATTAGATTTTTAATCAAGCCCATGCAAGGACCTGGGCTTGCCAGTGCATGGATCTGCCCTTGATCACAATCTCACGTATCCACATACATCCTCATCTTCATGAACAATACCCCTTATACTTCCCTATTGAGAGACAAATAAGTAATACAATAACAATAACAAAGCCTTTCATCCCAAACAAGTTGGGGTAGACTAGAAATGAAACCCAATCTAAATATCTATTGGGTTTCATTTCCATGGGAATGGCTGGGATTTTACATTGGCTCGCCAAGCCTATCACAACCCTCCTCAGCTTGGGACAGGCTATATTGCAAAAACAACATAGGAGTTAAAGAAACAGATTATGCACAACAACAACAACAACAAATAAGTAATCCAGAAAAAAAGTTCAGGATCTTTTGGAGGAAATCATAGAGTATTACTTTTTGCCTATGATTCTTCATGGGAATATGTCATGAAATCCTACACGATAACTAAAAACACATATTCCTCGTGCTCCAAAAGGGTGTATACTGCTTAGATATTGCCAATTATGCATACACCATTGGACATTGTCACTTAATTATACACCTTAGGCATATACAAACTTGACAATTCCAGTAGTGTACATGAATTACCTATGTAAATCCACTGACAAACCAGACTGTCCTAAGGCTAACTTATACTGGATTTGGACGTATTTTAAAGAACTTTACCCTCTTTTTCATCAGTGGTTCTTGGGTTTCTTTGTCAACACATAATAAAGTACTTTTCTTGTACAGATTATACCCAACATCTTTATTTATAATTTGCACATCACATCAAACATACAATAAAACAGATTCAATATCTCATTAGTAAATTCCCTTTTACTCGACCAATTCACTGTGTACCCAGTCCATGAATATTCATAGCTAAGAAAAAAATATTTCCACTAATTTGGTCTCAGATGCAGATGTGAGAATATCAGAATATCTACCAATAAAACAAAATTTTAGTGCTAACTAGGGGGAAAAACATCAAAAAATCAGTCTTTGTATAGAAAACGTACTCTCTCATTTGTATCATCCAAAATAATAGCTCCAGAAACAGGAATTGAGAATTTGTAATCTGTAAATTCTCTGTGAATGTCGTCAAGGTATCTAATGTATGGCCTCAGCTGAGCACAATTGTTGAACACTGTGCACAATGAACAAAAGGAGATTATATTAACAGTATGGTTTGACAGAAGGACAATTATTTAGGTAATCTAATGTATGGCCCCTTCTGAGCGGAATTGTTAAACATTGTTAACAATAAGAAGGATAATGGAAAAGATTAAAACATAACAGATAATGCAAAAATATTCAATGGAATTGTACTGACATGGTGTCATACTATCAGTTCTTTTGTCCACTGCACAAGAAAACATCAAAGCAACATTCGGTACCATCATCAGTTGAGTGGATATTTCCCAATTAGTAGCTTGTTTTTTTAGAACAGTTGAGCTCCCAAATAGCACCAATTTAATGACTCGAAGAAAAAATTAGGAAATACCAAAATATGAAAAAGGGATAAAGAGGAACAAGGTAAATTACTTAAGACTGTGAATTCCTTGAAGGAGAGGGATCTAAGAGAAGGGTTTTGTTCAACCGAATTATCTTCATAAAACCAATGAGCTTGTTCCATTAAGAAAAGAATTCGCTCAAATGATTCAAGATCTTCTTTCGGTACATTCAACAAAAATCGGCTGAAAAACAAAAATAAATAAACAAGGTAAGCAATGATTTGAGTAGGATATACACAAATGTAGGTAAAAGATCTGTCAATCCATGTCAACCCACTTATAAATTGAATCTGGTTCCTCATATTGTATATTGGTACTGCTCAACACAGAATTAGAGGCAGGAGAAATCAGCAAAGGTAATTATATAGTTAATTCGGCTGTAATCAATTAAAGAGGTAAACTAAACTCTAAAAGTACGAAACAGATAGAAAAGAAAAGAAAAGAAGGCATAATATACCTGCAGAGATCGTCTAGGAGTTCCTGAGACGGGAGGCCTTTCGAGTTGGCACGGTTATTTCCAACCATTGCTTAAATTGTCGAGTATTTACTACAGTTTCCACGAGTAAAGCTTCTGTCAATTACAAGTGCTCCAATTTGTACTCCCTACTACCAGTAAATTAACACCGTTGACAGAAAATTGTAACATTTCTTTCCGCTTTTAAAAGGATTTCAGTGAGTTACTGAATTAGCACAGTTTGGGAACACACAATCAACTTCTATCTACACTAAAGAATAGAAAATCGGACAGAAAAGAAAACTAATCAGCATATTTTCTCGAATCGAGTCGATTCGTGCGCCATAAAAATAGGAGAACCCGAACCTCTAAGGAAAAGAGAATCTAAAGTGGTTAAATACCTGATATTACCAGATCGACGAGGAAGGAGCGGAGCTGGTGTAATCCCTGCGCCGTTGAAAAACCTAGAAGAAGACAAAAGGAGGCGAAGGTAGAGCGTAGATGGATGCGATGGTCGAGATTGCAATGAATCAAGCGCGCTTCGGTCTAACGAAATGGAATCTCTGCTGCAATTTTTTTCGGCAGACACGTAATCTGCAACGTCGGATGATCAACGCTTATGATTTAGTAATACAAAATAACTCTCAATAATATCAGGTCGAGCGTTGCAACGATATCTCTGTTGTACAAAAAAGTACAGTAAAAAATACGCTTATTTGGTTTAACGGGTTACACAATTCGACAAGATATTTTGCCCCGATGTGAAATAAAAAAATTTGTTATATGCTGCTACATAACAATTCAATTTTCAAAACGTCAATACATAATGGAAATTAACCATATGCAATTAAACTTAAAATTAATTTATATTTATGTTATTATTTTTATTTTAACAAAATTAAATATAAATTAATTAAAAAATATTCAAAATATCAGTAATTTTGAATATTTTTATTTGCATATCGATATTCTAAGATACGTGAAACCCTAGGAACCTCCTCCGCCTTGCACCGCCTAGCTCCGCCTCACACCTGGATCCGAGGTAGGGTTCGGAACTTCGGATTCAAATTAGCATTCGCGAGTGAGGAAGGGACAATATGTACTGAAACCAGTGCTGGAACTGGTGCTGGAGCAACCGGGGCAGTTTCTCCTTTACATTAAAACCTAACAATTTATGCAAAGCGAACACTATGATTTCTGCATCAAAGTAAAATAAAATAAATTATATATGATACATGCCAAGAAAACAAAGACACCTATATAATTAGATCACCATGCTGCTTAGTTCCCTCACAATATCAGTTATATATCAGATGAAATTTAGGCTTATAAACTTGAACCATGACACTTGGTACTGAATTGAATGTTTGTTAAATGCCTTACCTTAGTTTAAAATAGAATCTTCTGTTGTAGCAAGCAATAATCCATTGCTGCTAAAATGGTTTGGGATCTATCAGCAGCACATTCGATCGATGTGATCAGTTGGATTTGATAGGATCAGATAATATTGATTTGTAAAAAAAAAATGATGAGGAAATTTTGGGTATTTTTATTTGTTTATATTCTAATTGCATTAAAATAGAAATAATGACATAAATATAAATTAATTTTAAATTTAATGACGTATAGCTAATTTTTATTATTTAATAGTATTTTGTTATTGAATAGTTATGTAGTGGCGTATAACTAATTTTTCCAACTATGTGTCCCAAATCCCAATAAGGTACACTGAAAGATGCTTCTAAAGCGATAGAGTTGGCGGAGTTCGATCCGACCCGACCTGAACCCGACTCGACCCCATATTTGATAAAGTCAAACTAACTCAAACCCGACTTGACCCCATATTTGATAAAGTCAAACTAACTCAAACCCGACTCGACCCAACCAAAGGTGACCCGTAACTTGAGACGAAGCGACACATGAGAGATCCGAGCCTGACCCGATCGAACCCCAGGCGAACCATTATTCGAGATGGCGCGACACATGATGACCCGAGGCAGACCCGACCAGTAACCCGGTGGAGCGACACATAAGGATCCGAGCATGACCCCACTTGACCTGATACAACTTTTAAATCGATCTAATCATATATTATCTACATAATAATCTAATTTAAATAACAAACTAATATTAGAGAAATTCAAGATTTAATAACGTGGTCCGATCATGTCCGACTGAACTTAAAATTCAAAATAATACTCGAAAATTGTCGATACAATTTGACCCGATCCAGGACCCGAAAGTTATCAATGCAACTCGACTCAAAGCTCGACCCGGTCTCATCCGACTTGACCCGACTCGTTACAAAAAAATCGATCCGACCCATGACTCTAAAGTTATCGATAGCTGATGATCCGAAATTCGACCCGACCTGCAATTCGACTGTTGTCTACATTCAAACTAGCATGCCCCGACGGCCCGACCCGACCCGACTTTGCTACATTTACGAAGCGGCATCCCCAATAATAGACGCATACTTTTCCACCGTCTTTCTATCTTTGACGGTCTTGATATTTTTTTCTTTTTTTTCTAAATAATTTTGAAGGTTGATAAATATTGGTTGTATATCAAAATTTGTGCAATTTTAGTGGTTTAATATTCCGTCAATCTTATAAAATAAATATTTTATATATTAACGTATTTTCTAAACAGTTATGTTATTTTTACTTTTATGCGCATTATTCAGAATATAGTACATATTTATTTTTAAGGCCGTATCACAACATAAAAAATTGCGTAGTGTTGTCATCATCAAGTTTAAAATATTATAATTTCCACTCTTATTTTTTATATTAGACAAATGTAAATTTTAAAGGTAATATTATTCTGGTATAAAGATTCGAACTTTAGCACTTATAATTATATATTTGAACCGAGTTTATGCAAAGTTTTGACACAAAAAAAAAAAGAAAAAAGGTCCACATTAGTACAGCTTATTAGTTATTGAAAACCAATTTAATTTGGGCTCAATTGAGTTTAAAATATCCGACCTTCCAAAACACTCAACTGTGATTTGAAATTTAATTTTCCAAATCACATATTATTTTTTCATTCTCCTAATTTATTTTTCACATTCAATTTAATGATTAAAATTAATATTAAAATACTAAATAAGACGTGCTATTTCTGCTCGGTGTCATGAATAATGCATGCACGAAAACAAAATGTATTGGAGTTTATTTCGTACAAGTTTTACAAAACAGATTATCAATGCATCTTAAATGACAGAAACTTTAGTTTTGCAAGTTCCTCACTTAATAATTGAATTTACTTTACTTATTCGTGTTAGAATAACACTTTTGTAGTTTGTCTTAATTTGTCCATTTTGGATTATAGAGGTATACAAAAGTATACCAACCAGACCTGATTTTACCAAAATTTTGGATCATACTTGGTATGCATACCGACTTTCTTTCTTTGGCAACCCCAAGATTTCACAACATGCCATTGATCATGAGAAACGGATCTGCTGCCATCATTTCGATGACAGAGTTTTATCATTAAATGACTGACAGTTAGAACTCACAAAATAATAAAACCTCTGAATCAAATCATAATCACTTAGATTGAAAGCAGCGATTCAGATTTAATAACAACGAAATAATGATAGCAGATGCGGATCATTGATCTTGGACAAGTTGAGTTGAAGCAACACTCTTACCTAAAATCTACAGTATAAATAAATTTGTTTGGAAATTGAGTAAACACAAGTATCCCAAAGAAAGCATGGAATTAGCTCTCTTCTTCGTCGCACTTGCCATCTCTCTTCTCTATGCCTTCTCTAAGCTAATTTTATCACCATGCCATGCTCCCTTACCACCAGGCCCCACCGCACTAGCGAAAATCAGAAACCTATTAGACTTGGATAACCAACCGCATTGTTTGCTCGCCCGTCTTGCCAATGTCTATGGCCCTGTCATGTCTCTCAAACTCGGTCTAAACACGGCCATTGTCATCTCCTCACCTGAGGTTGCACGCGAGGTTCTACAAACAAAGGATGTGTTTTTCTCTGCCCGACCAGTACCCGACTCATTACGTGCTTGCAATCATCATGTTGCATTAATGTTTTTTCTTCCGAGCACGTCGCCTCTATGGAGACGCAATCGTGCCATCTGTGCCACCAATCTCTTCTCGACACGTAGCATGGAAGCAAGTAAAAAGATCAGGGCACAAAAAGCAGATGATATTATCCACAGTTTCCGTAAGAAAGCGGGACGTCCTATTCATATCGGCGAAATAATTTTTGCCGGAATGCTTAATATGATATCCAATGTACTATTTTCACAAGATGTGGTTGATATCAACTCAGAGTCACCACAAGAATTCACAAAGTTGATTAAGGAATGCATCCATGAAAATCTGAAACCAAATGTCTCTGATTTTATTCCTTTTATTAGGTTCCTTGATCTACAAGGTAGAAGACGCGCTGCTGCAGTTTACTATCAACGATGTTATAAATATTTTGATATTATTATAGATGCTCGCTTACGGCATAGGAGCAATGGTGAAAAAAGTTATGGTGATTTCTTAGATTCTCTGCTCGATTTATATGCGCAATCGAAGATAACTCGGCGAGAAATCCAAATAATTCTCACGGTAAGTCTTTTTCTTGTGATACAGACATACCAAGTACATTTCTTTTATGGAGTAATAGCATATATGCCACTGTGAATACAAAATGCAGAGCATGCTCTCTGCTTGTTTGATGTCAGCTAGAAGTTATATATATTATCTATTTTTTGTAAAATTGTAACAACAAATTAGGAAATACATCTTTGAAAATTCAAGACAAATTTGAAAAATAAATTAGACAGAATTTTTGTATGATCTACTTATTTTTCTAAACTGAATTTTTATCTTTAAATTTTATAATTTGGTTTAATATTATTATTTTTATTACAGAAACTTGAATAAAAGGTAATACGGCAGCAAATTGTGGTCAACTTAGTATAGATTTAGCTTTTTTTGTGAACTAGAGCGCTACCTAGTTCCATACCTGACAGTGCATTAATTATCTGGCAAAAGGCACCCCTCATGTTGTATTGCATTACTTGGCCTCAGTAATTCCATGCCTGGCATTGCCAATAACATGACAATTTAGATATTCCTCATGGTAAAATTTGATACAACACTTCATATATAAAAAGTCCAATACTTCCTCGTCAGGAAATATTTGCAGCTGGAAGTGACACAACCTCCATAGTAGTGGAATGGGCAATGGGCGAGCTTATCCATAACCCGATTGCCATGGCAAAAGCTCAAGTCGAAGTACGTGATCAGGTGCAAACTTTGACAGAAGATAGAGTCAATCTTCCATATCTTCAAGCAGTGATTAAGGAGGTAATGAGGTTACATCCACCGGGACCATTATTGCTTCGCAAGGCCATGCAAGATGGAGTAGATATCAGTGGATACATAGTGCCAAAAGGAGCACAAGTGATAGTTAATGCATGGGCTATCGGGCGGGACCCACAATTCTGGAATGAACCGGATGTGTTTAGACCAGAGAGGTTCTTCGAGAAGCAAATCAGTTTTCACGGGCGAGATTTTGAGTTCATCCCTTTTGGGTCGGGGAAGAGAATCTGTCCCGGGTTGTCTTTTGCTGTCAAGGTGGTGCCATTCCTACTGGGGTTGTTACTTTCCGAATTTGATTGGAGAATTCCATATGGAATGGAACCTAAAGAAGTAGATCTCACCGAAAAGTTTACATCTGTGCTTGAGATTGCTGTTCCTCTCTGTTTAGTGCCTGTTCCAGTAAATAATTAGCATATATATAGTATGTTACTGACCATATAAATAGTTCTAGATAATTAATTGCTCCTATATATCAATTCTTTTGTTTGATTGTTACATTCATTTGATTTGACGGTTGCACTATATTACTGAGATATTCTAAAATCAAATGATCAGAGAAACAAATGAAAAGGTATATACAATTTTTGCATACATTTTTCTCTTTCGAACCCATGCTTAAACTTGGAAATCCAAATTGCATTGCTTGCATTTATTTCTCTAGAAACATATGCGCTTAATAAACATGGTAATATAAAAGAGACGTGTGATAGGCAGTTTTGCAACAAACAAAAAGGAATAGTCCTTTAGTTACTCTAATTCAAGCAGTTTCATCATGATATATATGTTATATAGTTAAATTTGAAGTGTTGTACTGTGACTTCTATGATTTCTTAGGATGATGGAAATGATACCGACCCTAACGATTTCAAGCTTTTGGCTATAAAAATATAAATAGTTTGGATGATACTGACCTTGATGGATTCTCACTGGTTCATCATAATCAGTCTTCAAGTTGATCATATGTCATTTACTTCAATTTCAGTTGGTTGGATTATGCATTACTTCAGAAATACTTATAACAAACAGCTGGTGGTTTGGAAATGTTGCTTTCCTGCAATGCTGAAATGTTAAAATGCTAATTGACATCGAGATGTGCTAATAAAGTTATTGAAAAACCAGAAAAAAAAAATAGTAAATAAATGACTAAAAGTTCCTTAGTGCAAATACTCTGGTTTTAAAGAGGTTGCAGTGCATATTCCAGTTCCTTAGATGCGTCGTCTTTCCATTTCGTGTTTTCTCCATCTCTTTTTCGCACCTTACCTTGTTTTTTTTTTCCGATAGATTGCATTAGCATATAGTAGATCTGTAGATAGTAGATAGAGAAGAAAAAAGGAAGGATGGAATAAGAAAAGACAATGGGCTGAATTGGGCTCAATTATTGGGCCGAGTTACCTTTTTGCACTATTTCATAAGAACTGAAATAGATTTGATTTGGGCTACACAATTGCTACTGGTATCAGCCGTATAATAGACACGAGACGAGACACTTGTACTCTTTACCGTCACTATTATTTTTGTGCAATGCCTTGATGTCTTCTAGGAGATAGTATGAAAAAATGCACAAAGTTTTTGCCAACTTGTTTATTGCTTAATTTCCACATGATACTTGAGAAACAGTTTAAATTTGGTTCTTAATTGTGGTATTGAGCACTTACTTATAAACCCACTAAAACTGAAAACTGTACGTCATTGCTTAATTAAACTTTCCATTCTACATGTGTGAAGCAACAATGAAGACAAGTAATTAATAAGAATCGCATGTTTGTACAAAAGCTATTTTACTGGTAACATGCTATTTCAGGAGCAGTACATACTACATACTGTGCCAGTACAGTACAGAATAACAGAACCGTTCATAAAATCATTTTGTTCAACTGATCAACATGGCAACATTTAAATGAAGTGAAGAACGCCCTGTAGAAGCAAAAAGTTGGTGGTTTTGGTGGAATCGTGGATGTAGTTCTAATGCTAAGCAATCAAATAGTAATGGATAGTTTTTGCACGTTGATACTATAGCGGCGTTGTAGCAGTTATTGTGTAAGTAGCGGTGAAAATTCAGAGAGTGATCATTTTTAATTACTGTAGCAGTTGGGATATTCGAAGGAATGCGAATTCATCAAACAGGTTCATCACACTTTTTTCCTTTTTTACGGGTAATGTTTTGATTTCTAGTTTCGATTTAAATTGCTTAATAAATCTTTCACACTAAAAATATATTATATTAGTATAGTATTAATGTGTTTTAATTAGCTATTTTTACCTTGATTAGTATTAAGAAATGACGTGTCAAGCTGCGTAAAAATTACCTTGGTTAATATAAAAAAGGAAGCGACTAACTGTCCCTCCTTACAAGCTTTTCTTACACGTCCTCCATATAAGACAAATGTAGTAGTCTTTATACTATTGGACTGAATTTATTATAATAAATATTGAGTGTAAAGTTTTCATTTCTCAAGGCCTGTAGTATTTATTTGTAATTTTCTTGTTAATTATATACTGCAATGAATAATGTATCATGGAAGTATTTATAATTAACATTCGAAGTCTTTATACTTTTGGCAGTCTTCATTTCTCAGAGAATGTATACATAATACTTTATTTGACAGTCTCCATTTTAATATGAAAGTCTTTATATTAAATGTTACAAGTCTTTATATTGTATCACGTAATTGTTTTGTCACGTATCGGGAGACGCGAGAGGGAACAGAAAGTGGAGATGATATATTAACTCTATAAAAAAAAATGCATTTACTAGTATATTCTTAATATTAAGCGAGAGCGAATAATTGTCAGCAATCAGAGATATAGGTCTTTTCGACAAGAAGCGCCCATTAAATTTTTTTGTTTCTTTATCCTAAAGAAACTTGCAAATGAGACCTAATATTTCGGATAGTATTGAGGAATCAATAATATATAGTGTAGAAACAACACACATTGTGTATATTTTTTTTTATAGTGATTGTTTTTTTATTTTATTTTTAGTTCTAAATTATGTGATTTTTCACAAAGGTCTCTCTATATTTTTCTGTCAATAACTTAATTTATTATTAGTACAAAATAGTATCCTGATAATTTTAAAATTAAAATAACAGAAATTGAATTGTTGTGCTATTTTCCTTTTAAAAAAATAAGTATTTTGTTTTTTTTTTCTTGAAATATTTTTAAAATCAAACTATAAACTTATTTTATATTATATTAATTTATTAAATTTTTCAACCATCCTTGGCAGATTTATATAATAGTATTAAATAAAATTTGAGGGCATTGACTTTCATCTTTTTTCTCTCAAAAAATTATATTGTTAAAAGTTTCAATTTTATTCGTAATTTTCTTTAGTTAATTCCTTAATTTTACTAAATATTTTATTTTTATTTTTACTGGATGTTGATGTAATGAGAGAATGGAAATTAAGCTGGAGGTATAAGTCATGTAGTCGATGTGATTACTATTTGTTGGGGGCAGGGGCGGATTCGGACAAAAGATTTCAATATAATAATAATAATAATAATTAAATAAATAAATTTTATTATTTGTAATTCAAGGTATTACTATGAAGTACAAAAAATGTTAATGTTTCTTTTTTATTTTAAAATTAACAAAATAAATTAAACACTTATTTTATTACTACACGCGTATTTTTCTTGTTTCAGAATTCATATCAAATGATGAAATGAAATTAAAACTATGAAGACAAATGACATTGACCACAAAAAAGAATTTCTAGTCTCCCTCTTTTTTTGTTTTTTTTTTCTCTTTTTTTTTTGAGGAAAGCTCCACAGCAATTTTAACAAGTTGTCCCAACAAAAAGGAAACAAAACGTTTTTCTCATGAAGTTATTGTATGATTACTGATATGGATTAATGAATCAGTTTGTTGAATCTTCTGTCTTGCCTAACATATCAAATGCAATGAGACGACAACTAAGCTCAAGCATACTTATAATTAGGTTGTCAAACACACAAAACAATCACGCAAATACCTTCTTGTGTATTACGTTGTGTTTTAAGAGCGTAAGAGTTTTTCTATTGTGTCTTACATCACGTTTAAAAAATTTCCTTGCGTCTTACGCCACGTTTTAGTTAAACGTGCAAAACGTGAAAATTTTCTCCTCATTTATCATAGTGCGGCCAGGGAATATAATTATCAAACATGAAGTAACTCTTGAAAAATAGACAAAATTATATGCAAACCACATCAACATTATAGTCAAATTTAAAACAATAAATTAAAACATAAGTACAGAAGTACATAACATTGAATTTAACTTCACTGTTTTCCACCAATTTCCTCTAAAAAAAATTCAATGTATTACACCAAATCATAGTTTAGATAAAGAAAAAACTCCTACATAAATCCTATGTGGCTATGTTCCTATAGTCCTATACCAACAAAATCAAAAGAGTCAGGAGTTAAATCCTATATAAACAAAACAAGTGACAACCTTGATCCTCCCTCAAGGACTTCGGTTCCACTCTCCAGCTTCCCCCATTCGAAGGTCTCATCATCCTCATCATCTTCACTATTTAATCTCTCCAATTGCTCCAACATACTCTATTATACATAACCTGAAATAAATAAAGAAGTTCTTACTATTGTGTTTTAGAAATTATATTTTAAAACAAGATTTTATAAATAATTAATATTAATTTTCAGAAATTGTATTTTAGTTTCGGAAATTCTTACTGTCAGATTGATAGTCCCACTCCCTTCTCTTCTTTTCTTGCCCTTGTTGTCCTGCCCATTTTCCATGCCCTTGCCCTTGCCCCTGACCCTGCCCCTTTTCCTTTTCTTATCGCTCTGGGTAGGCCTGGTTGATGTTAACCAGTCCAGGTCCTCAAAGACAGACAACAAGTCAGGATATACAATATTGTACTTATGAATCTCCCTTAGAAGGATCTGTACCACCTACCGTTGCTTTCTCCAATGGGTCCATCTGTTTGGCAAAAAAAGTGAAAGTGATAAGTAAACAGTGAAAGCAACTCATAAGTCATAAGTGAACAAAGTGATTATACCCTAAACCCTAAGTCCTAAACCAACTCATAAATGATTATACCCTAAATCTTGACACAAAAAACTTAAATTTAACTGAACGATGAAAGCGATCAGTGAATAAATTGAGAGTGCAATCATTTCAATATTGATCACTGAAATAATTTTGGACTAATTGCAAAGCAATAATTTTTAATTTTGAACTAATAAGTAATAATGGACATTGGACATGACATTTCATTATTTTGGATACATGATCATTCAACATTGAAATGTAATGTTAAGCAAGCTTAAGAGAAAGGAATGATAAAATTACCTTGAGACGAGTGAGGGAGAGGGAGAAATTATACAGAAAGTCCTTCAGAAGAAGAGACACAACATGCTTTAGATGAAACAGAGAAAACGAAAAGACACTATAAGTCTAAAAGGCACTAAAAAGACACTATAAGTCTAAAAGGCACTATATCAGCATTATTTAATTATTATCTTTTCACTTTACTCTTTAGGAAGATCAACAAATTATTTTATTATTTACAACTTTCCAAAAATACTTTACAACTTTACATAAGCATGATTTTATATACTTCACATAAAAATGACATAAGAAATGCTTAAAACGAAACGTAACGAATCACTTGTGTTTACGTTGTGTTTAAGTAGACGTAAAAAATCGTTTTTCGTCTTACGTTTCGTTTAACAAACGCAACAAAAAATTCTTGCGTTTAACGCTGCGTCATGACGGAATGAAATATTAAAACATGCAAAATGCAATACGTTGACAACCCTACATAGAGGTGGCAAGTCGAACGGGTCGGGTCGGGTTAGTTTGATTTTCTAAAAAATTGGGTTGTGGGTCGGGTCGGGTGAGATCAGGTTGGGTCTCGGGTCGGGCAACATCGACGTTTTTCGGGTGCTGGGTCGGGTCTCGGGTCGGGTAACGTCGATGTTTTTCGGGTGTTGGTTCGTGTCGGGCGAGATCGGGTCGGGTCTCGGGTTGGGCAACGTCGATGTTTTTCGGGTGTTGGTTCGGGTCGGGCGAGATCGGGTCGGGCAACGTCGACATTTTTCTAGTGTCAGGTTGTGTCAGGCAAAATCGGGTCGGGTCTCAGATTGAGCAACGACGATGTTTTTTGGGTATTGAAAGTCATTAAAACCGGTAAGGACAATAAATGAGATAAATGAAAGATTATTTGCAAGTCATCAAGCAACTTCAAATTCCAATAACTGAGGAGAATTTGCAAATTTGAGACATTATGTGTTCAACATTTGAATCTGACAAAGATGTAAACTAATAATGAAAAAAAACGCCTCTGATTAGCAAAAAAAAATGTTAGTACTGATCTACTTCTTAGCTATGGGAAGAGATGACAATGGTTAATTACAGGACCAGAAGAAAAAATGAGTTTATAACTATTTTGTCTAGCAAAGTTAATTAGGCCACAAAATTTTTTGCTTTTAAACAGATTTGTTAGAGGAATGCATTTGGGTTGTCTACTAGTTTCACGAGCACTTTAAAAGCTTAAGAAAAGTTTTTTCTTAAGCGCAGCGCTATCGAATGCACGAAACGATCACGTAAATACCTTCTTGCGTCTTACGTTGCATTTTAATAGCGCAAATACCTTCTTGCGGGTCGGGCGAGTTTGCATCATCCAATGTCGCCTCGAATCGGGTTATGGATCTTCTTTGGTCGGGTCGGGTCGGACGAGTTTGCATCATCCGGTGTCGCCTCGAATCGGGTTATGGATCTTCTCTAGTCGGGTCGGGTCGAATTTCGGGTCATCAGGTGTCGCCTCAAATCGGGTTATGGATTGTCTTGGGTCGGGCCGGGTCGGGTTTCGGGTCATCAGGTATCGCCTTGAATCGAGTTATGGATCTTCTCGAGTCGGGTCGTGTCAGGTTTCGGGTCATCCGGTGTCGCCTCAAATCGGATTATGGATCTTCTCGGATCGGATCGGGTCGAGTTTCGGATCATTAGTTGTCGCCTCGAACCGAGTTATGGATTGTCTCGGGTCGGGTCGGGTTTCGAATCATCAGGTGTCACCTCGAATCGAGTTATGGATCATCTCGGGGTAGGGTCGGGTTAGTTTAACTTCAATAAAAATCGGGTCAGGTCGGGTTTGGATCGGGTCAGATTCTGCCACCTCTAACCCTACTTATAATTAAATTTTGCATGTACAAAATATTTCTGCTTTTATTATTTCACATATTATAGCCGTAAGAAGCCTGAAAGATTTACAAAATGGATCAATTGTCTCGTCTGAATTGGAAAGAGCCTAAGAGGTGAAGATTGAATCCCATACACATCAATGAAGCCCAAAAATACTCTTTTTAATTGAATGAAGCCCAAACACATGCACTATTTTTAATTGAATGATTTTCAGAAAATAAACTTAGACATTTGCCTGAACTTTTGCCATAACTTGGCCTGTCAAACGTTTTAAACAGTCACTATAGTGATTAATTTCGTTATATGTTCTGTTTAGCCAATCTGATTGGCATGAATCGTTATGTTTTGCTGACGGAACAAATTTTGTTGGCGTTGATCGCTTCGTTAAGTTGAAACGATTAAAACGGTTAAACGTTGAAATTTTTTAATCGTTAAAATCGAGCAGAGTTACACTTCAAAAAAAACAATCGAGCAGAGTTCAAAGTTACAACATGCATTCCAGGCTAACCAACACAAAATCACAAATACAGCATATATATGAATTTAAAGTTACAACATGCATCCCAGGCTAACCAACACAAAATCACAAATACAGCACATATATGAATTTAAAGTTACAACATGCATCCCAACTCCCAATCAGTTACCAATCTCAGCCATAAATTCCTAACATATTTTGTAACCAATAACTCTATCTAGACCTGAACCAGAATACCAGATCACAAATCCAAGCTCAACCTAGAACTGGAGCTATCTTCTCAGTTACCAATCTCAGCCACAGGCTAAAAACAAAAAATTAAAACTCAGAAATCATCACAGAAGAACTGATAAAGCTGCATTCCAGGTTATTTCTTACACTACTGACCTACTAACAAGCAACATCACTAGCTTAAATATACCTCACTTGACATCAAGCAAGTGGCTGGATCACTTCATCAAAGTCCACTGGATCACTGGACCATAGTGGATCACCACATTCTCCACCATTATATGCAAGTAAACACAACAAGATTTAATTAGTCAGTTCACAAGTTATAAATGAAGTAGGGTTTAATAGAGCTTACCAGTGATCGATGCACGCAACCAGTCTTGAGCACATATGAGTGCTTCAATGCTCTCATCATTCAATGAGCTTCTAATTGGTGACAATGTTCTTCCACTAGTGCTGAATTTGGACTCTGATGCCACTAGTGCTGAATTTGGACTCTGATGCCACTGTCAATATGGGTACAGCCAAGACATCTCTGGTTAGCCTAGCCAGCACAGGATATCTAGGGGCTTTTAGTTTCCACCATGCTAGGATATCAAATTGTTCCTCCAAGCTGGCATCATAAGGTGGGTCATCCAAATATGCATCAATCTTTGATTTCAAAGGTTTAGAGTTCTTCTTGCCAAGCAAATGATTTTTTAAGCCAGCCCTTATTTGGCTGACACTACTTGATGCACTAGTAGGTGGCCTACTGAACCAAACAAACAAAAAGAGTATCAATGTAAGCAAGTCAGTCTATCAAACAAATAAATGGATATTATAAGCAAGTACCTCATGGATGATCTGCCACCTTGCTTCTGTAATAGAGAATTGTTGGCATCAAGATACTCCTTAAATAATGCATTCATCACACCTTTCAGGTTTTCAATAAATGTCTCACAATCATCAGGATACATCATTTCAAAATAATACTGAACAACCTCCATCTTACATCTTGGATCTAGAACACAAGCAACTGCCAATAGCATGTTGCCACTGGTCCAATATTTCTCCCATTTAGGAAGCATCTCTCTGCCCATCTGAACAATGAAAGAGATAGGACTGCTACCCATTTTCTTAATAGTCAAATATACCTCACAGAATTCAGGAAAGAACATCTTCAAGGTTGGATACTTTGTGCCACTAAGTTTCAAGGTGGCATCATAAAATACTTTGAAGCACTTAGTTAAAGCTGTCAAATTGTCCTAATCCTTTTGAGAGGGACATAGCAAGTATCCCCTATCAAGAGTGGCATACCTATTAATTGCCCCACGTAGCTCTAAGGCTAGCTCAAGCATTAGGTAAGTTGAGTTCCATCTTGTTTGAACATTCCAAGCAGGCTTTTTGCATGGAGCAGAAACCTGTTGATAAATAGAGGCACAAAGTTAGAAAATATTGTAACAAAGTCAACAAGTTATAATGCCTCAACAAGTTAGTAAGTTGAATTAACCTGTGCTGATGCCAAACTGAAGTTCTCAATTCTTGCTTGAGAGTGTCTAATGTACTTCATTGATTCTCTAATATTATTAATCTCATCAGAAAGCACCGCTAGTCCATCTTGAACAATGAGGTTCAAGATGTGACAACCACACCTTTGATGAAAGGCATTACCTTGAACTGGCAATGAATCTTTAAAAGATAAACTCAACAGGTCTTTAATGCAAGCATCATTGGCAGATGCATTGTCAAGCACAAGGCTGAAAACTTTCTTGTCCAAGTTCCATAACACTAACTTCTCATTTATGGCATCGGCTATGTGTTTGCCAGTTTGTGGACTTGGCAAAGGACAAAATGTTATGACTCTCTTTCTCAAATGCCAGTTGTCATGAATGAAATGACATGTAATGACCATGAAACTCCTATCTCTACCTTTGTTTGTCCATAAATCACTAGTAAAACTCATTCTACAATTTAACTTTCCTAACTTCTCATATAACATAGCTCTTTCCTCTGTATGAATTTCAAGACAATCTGCCCTTAGTGTGTTTCTTGACACCATTTTGAAAGAAGGTTGTAAATCTCTTACCCACTCTCTGAAGAAGTGATGATTTACACAATTAAATGGATAGTCATGTGCAATCACCATTCTTGCCAAGCCCTTTCTGCATTTCTTTTGATCAAATTGCCAATTAGCAGGGCCTGGTCAAAGAATCATGCAATTAGTATCAATGTATGATAACAAATTAGGGAACAATGAAACAAGTAAAGTATGTCTGAATATACCTTTTTTACTGTCAACAGACAAGAGCCTTTGCAAGACATCTGGTTTTTGCCTTTTTGCATTAGGAAATTTCTTGCATGCTCTCTGCCAGTGATGTTTCATGGAACTAGTGCTTCTTTGATTACCCATCAGGATAACTAATCCACAATACAGACAAATAGCATCATAACTACCATCAGGCTTTGTTGGACCCCTTTTGAAGTGCTGCCACACCTCAGAGGTTAATGTTTCTCTAGTTTTCCTCTTTTTAGGGGGTTCAACACCATCAGGTATTGTTGCATCACCACTCTCTTGAGTTCCAATAGAAGCATCAGTTTGAATTCTTTGAATTTCCTCTGGAGTTTCAAAGTTCAATCCTGCTCCCATGCTATAAAGCAAGCAATTCAAATATCAAGTAATCAAGTACAATTGATCATTATCATTTTATCAAGCAAGCAAGCAATTCAGTCTATCAAGCAATTCAAGTTTGTCAAGCAAGCAAGCAATTCAGTCTATCAAGCAATTCAAGTTTGTCAAGCAAGCAAGCAATTCAGTCTATCAAGCAAGCAAGCAATTCAAATATCAAGCAATTCAAGTTTGTCAGCAATTCAAGTTTACAAGCAAATGTGTAACCAAGCATGGGAGAGAAACCGATCCAGGAGCCCTGAATTGAACACAACAATAAGATTTTTGCTTTCAGTTCAATACAGGACTCCTGAATCGGCTTCCCTCCCTTTACTGGTCACACAACAAACAATCAAATGCAACTATCATTATAAGTAGTAAACAACCAAATAACATAATCATCTGACGACAGCTCAGGATCATAATCCATATCATCATCCATACTGTACTGAATTAGAAACTAGCTTGAAACCTACATGCAAATTGGAAAAAAATGAGTTAAAGAAACAAAAATAAACAGAAAAGTTGCTTGCTTAATAACAAAATACCAAATACCTTAAAATTGCTTGCTTGCTAACACCTGAGCCCTTTCTCTTCCCTTTTCTACTCTACTCCTCTCTCTATCTTTTCTTTTTTTTTCTCTCTCTGTGTTCCTTTGTTTTTCTTTCTACCATTTTTCTTTGCACTCAACAAGAGACCCAACGATCTTGTCACTAGTCTCAACAGAAACCTAGTTTCGGGAACTGATAACATTTCTACAGCCTTTTAGCTTACTAAACTTCACCGAATCCACTGGATCTCTGGAGACGAGGTGACAGATCGTCGATCTCATGGCCAAATCAAGCTAGGGTTTGGCAAAAATGAGGCGATCAAATGATAAAAGCCTTAACAAAGGGGACAGAGATGGCTTGCAATTGGTCACCTCGCACATGGCGAGGGGCGACTGTCCTTCAGCCGACAGGCCTCTGACAGACAGCCACGGAAGCATCGGGCAAGAGAGAGATAGAGAGGAGAAGCTTTAGAGAGAGAGAGAGCAGAAGCAGAAATGAAATGGTGGAAGGATCTAGGGTTTTCGACCCTCTTATCTCAATATCTCCTTGTTTATAACGCTTTCAACTCTGCAATGTAGAGTATTCTAGACTGGTAGAATATAGAACGAAAAAACAAAACTGACAAAACGATACAATCGTATTTCGTCACATGTTGCGTTTATAACGCGATTTTTCCATCCACCGTTCCGTTCGAACAACGGAACAAAGTTTCCGTTCGTTGATCGTTTCGTGGAGACGAAACGAAACGAAATAACGCCAATTTTTCGTTCGTTGAGAGGCCTAGCCATAACTCGGTTCCGCCACTATGTTTGGATTTTGGAATCAGCAAGTCTTGTTAGTCTCCAGAGGAAATTCGAAGTGGTTGGGATTTGTAGATCACTATAGGTACACAGTTCTCTTCTTGTTCTCTTTTGTAAGGTACAAATTTTTGTGTTAAAATTGCTGGTGTGGTATTGATGTCGGTATTGGAGTTATTTTGAGAGGAGACCTTGGCCATCTCCAATTTAAGCATGTGTTTGGTAACATTTTATGATTGCAGATTGCTTATTCGTAAAATGGCACGTTATGTTGTTCGAAAGGATTTCTCAAATGAAAAAGAGAGAAACACAATAGCATACATAATAAGTTATTTTGTTATTTCTTGAAAAGAGTGATGTAATGATATAGTCCTAATTATTTTCTGTAAAATAATTATTTTTTAATTAATTAATAATTTGTCAAACAATATTTTTACTCTTTCAAATAATAAAAAGAAATGATTTTCTACTATTCTTGTAATTACACATTTTGAGTACTTAGCAATCATGTATTTAGATGATTTCTAGTGTACTTCCAATAAACTTTTTTTACATTCCTTGCTAATGTACAAGTAAATACAATCATATACTGCAGAGTATACTGCAGATGGGATAAACTTTCTATTTTGATCTCCCAATTTTCTATGGATCAAAATTAATTTAATTTTACTATTATTGATGCAAAATCAACTTGATTGCACAATTATTGATGATGATCAATGATTGTAATTAATTTGAATTTAATTTTTTGTCCATAGAAGACTCACTCTTATTTATAATTCTAATTAAGGGTAAAAAGAAGTATATTTTAATGTCAAGATATACATCATGAGTACAAAATGACTAATTTGTCCTCATAAATCGATCAAATATAAGACCGATATTTTTCATTTAAAAAATTACATTTTTAATGGTTTAGTTGAAGGATAAAAAAAATATGTAGTTTTAAAATTTTGAAAAATATACATAAATTTTCACTATAATTAATTATCTAGCTGCAGCAACGTTAAATTAATAATTCATATAAAATACTTTACTTTAAAAGAAGATCATGTATCACGAGTTGTTTTATCATTTTCGCATCCATTGTTTGTTGACACGTTGTTGTCATGAATGCCACATTTCATATCTTTTTGTCTTATCTAAGGAACATATATACTCGGATCTTGATGTACAATAAAATAAGGAGAAAATTACTTGTTATGTTGCTTGTTTAATTATATCGATGTTGAAAACTTGTTATGTGTCTTGTAATGCATTTTGGAAAAAGAAAAATAAACAAAAAAATCTTGTTTCAAACTTAAAGAATGACAAAAAAAAATTCAAACTTGTTTAATTGCCTTGTGATACATTTAGGAAAATGAAAATTAAACAAAAAACAAGTTAACACAATAAAAGCCTTGTTTCAAACTTGTTTAATTGCCTTGTAATTTTGAGTGTTAACATAGAGGCGCATGTATTAATCGCGCCCCTAAGTGCTGAACACAAAAACAGCTCTCTGGATGCTCTCTGGAATTGTTTCAGCACTTAGGGGCGCGATTAATACATGCGCCCCTAAGTAAATCCGAAAAAATGGTAGGGAGGGGTTTCGAACTCATGCCCTCACACAAACTCAGCGCCTCTATTCAAACCCCCTACCACTAGACCATTTGTATTTCTCGAAATAGTTGTAACATCTTTAGTATTAATAGGCTATAAACCTTTCCACTTATAATAAAAAAACACTTTAATCTATTATTATTTCTATTTTTAATAATTATTAACTAAATATTTATAATAACTAAGTTTAATATATTTAATAACTCCTATTTATTACTTCTAATATTTTTATTTGTAATAATATATTTATTAATGTAATAATATTTTTAATATATTAGTTCTTCAGCTAAGTTTAATAATATTTTTAATATATTTAATAATGTAATAATATTTTTAATATATTTAATAATTTAATAACTAAGTTTAATATATTTAATATATAATAATGTAATAATAAATTTTCATATGTAATATTATTTTAAATATATTATTACTTATACATAATAAATATATTATTACTTATTCAATATAAATCTATTATTACTTATTTTAAATATATCATTATTGATATTAAATATATCATTACTTATATTAAATATATCATTACTTATATTAAATATATAATAATTATATTTTATATATTATCACATCTATTTATAATATTTATATTTAATATATTATCACATCTATTAATAATAAATATAATAAGTGCATTTAAAATTATTATTTTAATATAATTAATAAAAATGTGTATAAATAGAAAAAAAATGCACAGAATGTCAGGGGCGCATGTATTAGTCGCGCCCCTGACATGTAGGGCCCACAACATGTTAATGCACTGCAAACTGCCTTGAATTCAGCCAAAAAAAAGCGAATCTCTTAAGGGGGAGACTAATAGTCGCGCCCTTGGCCCTTTGTGCAATTATTAGAGTGTCTCTGGCCCTATCTGTTGAAATTTGTTGCTGCTTGGCCCTCTATGAAAATTTTTCTTCATTATGTGTACTTTATTTTTTTGTGAAAAACATTATGTGTACTTTATATGATGTAAATATACATTTTTATTCATGAATACAGAAAATTCTACATTTTTTTATAATTATCGGTCAATTATTTTTTGTGCCACACTTTTTTCTGTATTTCCTCCTCTCCTGCCTAGGGAATATTACCGAAATAAATATTACAGGAAGGGAGATGCTGGATGAACATGCATGTTAAAAACTACCATTAATTGTTTTCAATTTTGTGGAAGGTTTAAAAATAAAAATAGAATCAAAATCGTCAAATTCATTTTCTAAACTCGGTGTCTCATATTACGTGGATCGAATTAAGAAACACTTGTCTTTCACTGTTCATAACGGCATGAATTTCTTAATATAAAGTAAGTAAATGATCATAGTGTCATTGTATAATGGACAACTAATATTAAAAATGTATCATATCAATTATTGCGTGAAAGAATCAATCTTAGTCTAGTGGCTAAGAGCAACGATCTCTGTGTGAGTAGTTTTAAATTTGAAACTCGAATGGAGAAATTTAAGGTCATTTAAACTTACGTAGCTTGACTTTCATATTTATCTCAAAAATAATATATTATTGTGAAAGGAAATAAGAAGAATAATTGGTTGATCAGTGTTGCTTTCGTAGCTCTTACGTAAATTATTGGTTCTCGGTAATAAAAGTATCGTGATATTGGTCGGGTCTAGCAATCGGTTCTTAACTTAGTGACCAAGATCTATCTGTGAGAAACGCGAGTACAAAATTCGGTGAAAGCAAAATATAACGAGAGAATTTTAGATCAAATTTAAAATATTTAAGAATAAAGACTATTGTCTATTACTATTTACTAAAATAATATTGGTCGGATCTCGAATTAGGGCTTCATATCATTTCGAAATAAACCCAACATAATTTGGTACCAGAGTTGAGGGATCAATACCAAAATTGTTTTCTTATTTGGTGCTATTCGGATTTTTGAAATAAAGTATATGTGTTTTTGAGAATTTTATCAAAAGAATTTAAGTGCGAATTTGGCCGATGAATTATCGGAGAGACAAATTAAGTGACGCATCTTGACGAGGATTTTGGTGAGAGGAAGAAATAATGTAGGGGATGAGAGGAGGAGGAAGAGAGCTTTTAGGGGAGAATCGAGTAGAGAGAAGATAGAAGAGCAAGGTTTTGTGTGTTCGTTTGGTTAGGTTAGTTTGGATGAGTTTGTTATTGACACATCGAATAGTCAAGCAATGGAGTTCAAACACCATCCTAATTTTAATATCAATATTTAATCGCTTCAAAATTATTTAAAGTCTAATTATGAGATTTATCAATAAAATAATTTTATATTTTTATGGAGTTCAAATATGAATTTTCTTAACAAAAGTTCAAACACATTGTCTGCTTCACTCCTCTATGTCGGCTGCTTTTAAAACAATGCAGAGGTGATTAATTCCGGAATCACAGAGTTCTTCATAACTCTGACATCACAGTTTCATACATAACTCCAGAATCTATAATTGCGGAGTAATGGAGAACTCTATGATTCCGGAGTTATGCAGGAATCTCTGACTCCGGGATGACTAAATTGGTGATTTCGATATTATTTTGACTACAATAATATTTTCTTTATTTATTTTGGTTATTTAAAAAAATTTCGAGAATAAATGCATGCAACAAGTATTCTTTTTTACTTTGACAACATTCATCTGTATTTTTTTAAGATATTGAAATGTTGATATTAAAGTAGAGATTATCTAAATTCGTATATTTATCCGAAAGCTAGCAGTGAAAAAGATACAATTTGACTATTATCCGTTCGGATCCCTTGACATATTTAAGAGTACCATTCGATGCGTCACATACTAATGTACTATGTAATATCTTTTACTCATTCCTCGACTAAATATGTTATTTCGTATGGATAATGTTTCGTAGATATCATATTTGATACCAACTATTGATACCGATTTTATTATGCACTTTTAGTTGAGTTATCCTGCACATTATTTGAGTTATTATGCATGTTATACCATAATTATTTCAGTAAAAAAAATAACATTTATAACTATTTTAATACAAAAAATAACGTGCATAATAACTCAAATAATGTGCATGATAACTCCACTAAAGATAAATAATAAAATCGATAACATGTATAACAATTTCGGTACAAAAAATAACATGCATAATAACTTAAATAATGTGCAGAATAACTCAACTAAATGTACATAATAAAATCGGTATTAATAGTTGGTATCAAATATGATATCTACGTATCAGCTCCCATTTCGTATTATCTTGTAGAAAAATCATTGTTAAGTCTGTTGTAATTAATTAGTAATCACAAAAGGATAAAATTGTCTTCCATGCTTAGTTTTTTTTTTTTTTAACTTCGTCACTCTTTTCTTCTTATTTTGTCATTAATTATTTTTTTTATTGTCACCTGTTACTGATATGGTGATATTGGAGCATCCTCCAAAAAGAATATTAGACACTCTTGTTTTATGTGGCACAATTTTCTTCTCTTTAATTCGACTCTTGCTTCCCCATCTCTCTCAGTGACACAAATCATCAGCTCCTTAATAGTCATGGAAAAAGATTATTTCTAACTTTTGTTTATAATTTCAGTCCAAATCTCTCGTTTTATTGGAAAGTTGTCATCATTTGAAAACAAATCCTTATGATTTGTCTCAGTTAATTATTAATGAATAGACAAATAAAATACCAATACTTTAGTTTTTCTGACATTGACCTCCAGATTAATTTCAATGAAGCCAATGCTATGATCCAAGATAAAACATAAAAGTATTCACCAAAAGAACCTCTTTATCAAATTTCTAAGAGCATTTTCATCTCTAAAATTCTTAGAGTTTCTAAATTTGATGGCATTGAGCCTCGTCTTTTTACGAAGAGACGGGTTCAAGTCCCTCAAGAGAAATTTGACAAGTAATAAATGCTGGAATATATAACCACACCCCTTATATCAAAACAAAAAAAAATTCTCAATAAGATTGTATTTCAAGGTTAATGGTTTTATTACTGGTCTCATTTTCTTCCTTGCAACTCATGAATCTAAAAAACAATTTACACAGTTTACAAATAAGCAATCATAGTATAAAGTTTTTTTTTTTTAGTGTAATGATAGTATAAAGTTAACTTTTAAGAGACATTTATCTCAGATTCAAAGGTTCCATTTTTTGAATTCAATTGCAAAAATATGTTGGTGAGTGCACAGCTGGAACCAGATAGAACGGATCAAGTGTTTTGGCAACAACATTTTAATATTTTATTAGGCAATTTTTATTTTGAATATAAGAGTTTTCGATACTCCCGACATCATTCTATAAGTAATTTCTTAACGGAATTCGAACTTTTGTGTTCCGAAAATTTGAATCATGACCTCATTAAAGTGATCATCTCCCGGTTAGAAATTAACAATAATAATTCTTGTGCAGCAAATTTAGAGAGATATTGTTCTAAAATTGTGACAATTCTGAAATATTGTTCATGTTCTGGGAATGCTAACAGGATGGGGATCTTGTTCTTCTACCGCGCGGTACCGCGACTCGACCATCCAGATGGACAATCAGGAGGGAGTTTAGATATGGAGCACGAATCACGAGAAAATTGGACGATTCCGAAAACGTACAGCGCGGTACCGCGCGTCAGACGATCTCATTCCACAGGATGGAGGATCCAGTACAGCTACAGGAGCATAATGGGATGGATCATCAGGATTCTGACATATATGATATATCAAGAATTTGGTATGAGGGCATTGTCTATGCTATGTTGAAAAATAGTATTTCCATTCTTTATTCTAGTTTTGTTTGTCCTATTTCCTGAGGTGTGGTTGATGTTTAGCTAGAGGCTTGTAGTAATAAAGTTATCAATGAGCAATTAAATTAATATTTATTTATTTTGAGAACTATACTGCAGACAAATAGACAATAATAAATACATCACAATAATGCTCTGGTTGTTGGAAACTGAGAATTGTTACTTACAGTAGACATTTATTTTAACTAGTCTTAGTAATCAGTTTTAATTAATAAATAATGTCAATTCACATTCACTGGGCCTAAAGTATCTATCGGAGTATATGCTATCTTGACTTTTTAGTCAAGATTTTAAATATTTTCACCTACTAATTAATTAATTAACAGTACATTTCATTGTATACAGTGATATTGGTGGCAAGAAAATTAGGTGTATGGTCGGTATGATTAGCCCAACATCTGTAACATTTTTTGACATCATAAAATGAAATTTATAAATATTAAAATTTCAAGGATATTTAAAATTCCAGTGAATCTAATTGACTCCGGTCACTTCACAGTGGTATCCGATCCGCTCTGTTTGTACAACACTAGATTGAACGGTTGGGTTTTATTGGTCTTTGATCGTATGTTTGTACTAAGGATAATGTTTCGTAGATTTCACATTTGATATCAACTATCGATACCGATTTTATTATGTTTCTTTAGTTGAATTATCGTGCACATTATTTTTTGAGTTATTATGCATGTTATACCATAACTATTTCAGTACAAAAAATAACATGTATAACTATTTCATTACAAAAAATAACATGCATAATAAATCAAAGAATGTGCATGATAACTCAACTAAAGATGCGTAATAAAATCGATATCATATATAACTATTTCATTACAAAAATAACATGCATAATAACTCAAATAATGTGCATGATAACTCAATTAAAGATGTAAAATAAAATCGGTAACAATAGTCGATATCAAATATGATATCTACGTATCAGCTCCCTTGTATTAATTTGGGGGGAAAACTTTGCAGCGACGCAAATTTGGAAATTCACATTAACCGTCTGATCACTAAAATTAGGGTCTATGTTATATCTGATCCATAGCAGATTTAACCATTCATATTATTAGTCAATATAATTGATCATCTCAAATGCAGTGTCAAACTCCAGACACGATTTACGTACGTGATGCAAATCAAAGAAGGAAATGAATCCGAAACAAATTCGGATAGTGATCCCGAACTGTCCAGATCGATATGTTCGAAATTTATTTCTAGTTGCCTATATTATTTGGCAAAAAATTGGATACTTCAAAAGATGAGTGCATTGGATACTCTGGTTCATTTGTTTTGTTCAATTCATCGAGATTAGTGAAAAATGATTTACTTTAACTTTTTTTGTGTTTTTCAAAGAATTACTTTTCACCAATACATCTTGTATTGAGGATTGTTACGGAAAATACATGAACCGTCTAGAAGAAATAAGAAGATAGGAAGTTGGAAAGGAATACTTGGGCCATGCTAGGGAAAATACATGAACCATCTAGAGTAAATTGGGATATAGAAAGTAAGCCAAGGGAAATCAACAAAGAGAAAAATAGGCTCATGAGATGTCAGATAAATAATTTACATTTTCAGGAAACGACATATTTCAATATGAGGGAGTTCATACATCGAATGCAGTCAACCAATAAGAAGAAGAAAAAGAAGAAGTTAAAGCGTCTTATAATGATTTTGGAGATCCTGATGCTAGTCATGATGAAAAGTTGCCATTGGGAACTAAAATGACGGAACCTCTTAGACAGATGGAGGGGTTTCAAGGATACCAACAGTCACTTCATTATACTGTTAAACGATTTCTAAACTCAATAGAAGGTAGTGGTGAATTCAGGGAGAGAGAAACTGAAATTAAAAATACCTATCTCCTTTCTTTTATGCACAAAGTGATTAGTGAATTAATAACTTCCTTAAAGCTTCTTCAAAATCTTTTTCAACGATCAATGACCAACCATAATCCAAATGACGAACTCATAAAGAAGTTTGTGGCTCAGGCTAGGATCAGAGATACTAAAGAGCAGGTGTTGAAATCACCAACGATACTTGTACCCGAACTTAACTGGGAGTGTCGCGTGCTAGTCAGAGTTTTCTTAGAGGCTATCACCGATGAGAAAACTTTTATTGCTCAGATGAAGGAGTGCCAAGTTCAACCAAGCACAGTGATCACAATACAACAAAATAATATTTTTCTGGTATAGTTCACCACATTGATGGAAATGCAACGAGCATTAGCAAGGGGTGCATGAAATTTCAAGGAAGATGTACTACTTATGAAAAGGGTATATTCGAAGGAACAATTACAAAATCCAACCATAAATGAATTAGAGGTCAATATTCAGTTACATGTTTGCCTACATTCTTGGTAGACATTCATGTCATATCCTACATACTACCAACCCTGGGACTTCTCATTTCAAACCCAATCGTATTTCACTACCAGGGATATAAGGCCTCTAAAGCTAGGGTTGTTATCAAGGTTGACAAAGAGCTTAAGGATAAGGTTAAAATAGAGGATAAAGAGTTGAGGGTCCTCGAGGTGTACTTCCATTACGAAAAGGGTCGCTATAATCAGTTGTTTATGTGCAAAGATAGGACATACTAAAGAAACTTGCTCGGATAAGAAAGATTTATTTAGGTTGAGGGCAGATGATGTTAATAAAAAGATGGTTGAACTCTTATCATTTATGACAAGCTTGGGGAATGGGTGACATATGTTTCCTTTGTTCCAACATATAAACAAGAGGTAGTGACATGGGGTAAAGTTCCGCAGAATGAGAATGACAAGGGGAGTCAAAGTAAGAATATAGTTGAGCAGGATATTTTAACTGGAGATGCAAAAATAGAGGAGAAAGACTTATTTGCACACCATACAGGTGTTAAAAGGGCAGCAACTTTTGATCTGGGTAAGGAAGAGAATTGCTCAGGCGAGGTAGCTGAGGGGCATAGAGTACGACACTCTTTAAACTTCAAACGAGCCAAGAGGGCGAACCCAAATTCATCCACACAATCACAATGAGACTTTTAGCATGGAACTGTCGTAGTTTAGGAGGGTCACAGAAGCAACAATTTTTAGTTAGAATCCTCCAAGCCACAGAATGTGAAATTGCTTTTCTATCTGAAACCAAAGCTCAACCAACAAAATGAAATATGTGGTAAATTCTCTTCCTATTTTAAATTATTTTACAATTCCTGCACATGGTAGGTCAGTGGGGCTTTTCCTATTATGGAGTGAGGGTGTTGAGGTTAAGGTTTTTTTCCTAAGATAAAAGCATGATTGTGGCAGAAATACAACAAAAGGGTCTGAAGAAATGGACTCTAGTGGGAGTTTATGGTTATGCACAACACACTATTAATCATATATTATGGGAGAGAATTGGTGATATTATATCAAACCAACAAATGCAATGTCTCATAGGAGACTTTTATGCCATATTAGATGAGAAAGATAATCGTGGGGGTAGTTACTTCTTAAATCAAAATAATGAGGGGTTAGGAGATTTGTAAGCAGGTATGACTTGCTTGATTTAGGATTTAAGGGGCATGCTTACACTTGGACTAATAGGAGAAATGTGTCAGATGTAATATATGAAAGGTTATATAGGACAATTGTATCACATCAGTAGGCAAAATATTTTAATAATGCTTTTGTTAATCATTTACCTAGAATTTATAGTGATCATTGTCCAATATTATTCAGCGCAAAATTAGTAATTGGTGTTAGAAAAATTCATAGGGTAGAAAACTAGTGGATGCAACAATCCCTTTTTTCAACAATCATGTCAGCAAGCATGAGACATAACTTAGGAATTAGATTTTGAGATGAGGTGGAAAAGGTTTAGGGAAAATGTGTCCAAATGGAGCAAAACTTTAACAACCCCTCAACTTAGGTTAAAAAGGTCAGAAGAGGGATTTTCAACTTCTCAAAATCAACCAATAGAGAATCAAGATTTGGAGGTTGAGAATAAAATGTTAGAGGAATATCATCAAGCAGAAAGGGAGATAGAGAAATATTGGAAGTATAGATCAAGAGTAAACTGACAAATTAAGGGTGATAGAAATATAAAGTTCTTTCATTTAGTAGTCACAAATAGACTACTAATAGGAGGAATCATGTGTTGAGTATTAAGGATGAGAATGAGGTTAAACAAACAAAACGAGGGATATAAGGAAGTATTTGTCACATACTTCAAAGAGCATTTTCTTGAGACATAGAAAGTGCAAACTCAAGCTATCATAAATTTCTTCTAATATAATCTTAAAAGGACACAAAGAACAATCCTTGAATGGGCTATAAGCATGATAAGTCAAGTATCAAATTATGAAGAGATATCAAACGCCCTATTTCAGATGGGCCCAAATAAAATTCTTGGACCAGATGAATCAAATGCAAGATTCCTACAAAAGAATAGGGAATTTTTAGGGCCACAATTAGTTCCTCATATACAGAAAGCATTTGTACTGCTTGGGTGTCTAGAGATTTGTTAAAATTAGTCATTGTTCTAATACCAAAGAAAGATAAACCCATGATACCCAAAGATTTCAGACCAATCACTTTAGATAATACCTATATAGACATCTCATGAAGATTATAATGAATCATGTTAATTCTATAGCAAATCAGATAATTGGAGAAAACCCAGTTTGATTTTGTTAAACGAAGAGGAGTCCTAGATAACATCATCACTATAAGTGATGTCTTACATTCATTTAGGCAGAGCAATTTTAATCAAAAAGCTTTTCTCTTAAAGGCATATATTAATACGACCCTTGATACAGTCAGTTGGAAATTCATTGAGGCATCAATAAAATGGGTAAATTTTTCAGAAAACATCATTACCCTCATTCTTAATTGTTTGAGCCAATCAGATGTAGGAATTTTGGTGAATGGAGAGTGTGATGGATTTTTTAGACCATCCAGAGGTTTGAGACAAGATTCCAGAAGTCCCAGATCAATGTTCTCATCAATGCAAATTAATTAATCCCAGCCCAATACAGTTCAATCACATTTATATATTGTTACAATGATTGGGGTCCTAAGGTCAAGTGTTAGTGCATAAGTATTTACAACAATTATAATTCAAGCTTTTAGACCTTAATCACCTAACGAAAAATTTCAGCAAGCAAGTTATAAGAATAATTGAGCAATTCACAAATGAACTAAGAGCAATTATAGTATAGAGATAATGTAAAGAACAAGAGAGATCAAGAGAATACAAGAACACGTAATATAACGTGGTTCGACCTATTGATAAGCCAAGTTACGCACATGTTTATCTAGGGTTGATTATGTAATTTAAGCCAAGTTTAGGTTAAATTAGTGTCCAAACAAACAAGTTTTTATCTCAAAAGAGTTCAATTCACTACCTACAATGTTTTAGTGCAGAAATAGGCAGTTGGAAGCAGAATGGGTACAAGCAAGGACAACGGAGCAAACTAGATGTGCAATGGAAGCAATTGGGCCATATGCCAGGCTAATTGCGGTCGCATGAACATCTATTGCAGCAGCAATCAACCTCTACAGGCCAAGACATGAAGAGCAACCCAATTCAGCTTTATTGCGGATGCAAGGTATATCCTTACGGCCGCAATAGAAGTTGGCAGAGGGCTGTGCAAATTAAGAAAGTTACCACCTCCAATCATTGTGGCCACATGAGTTATTTTTGACCCCGCAATTGAACATGCATAACCATGACAGAGAAGTGATAACTGCCACGCAAGGTATATTGCGGCCACAACAAAAGTTATTGCCTCCGCTATAAACCGCGCAGAAGCACAATTTGTAAGTTCCAACAGTCTGTTTTTAGAATCTTGCTTTCCTTTACATACATACAGTTATTAGGCAGAACAAAAGAGTAAGATAGATGAATTTAGCCAGTAACAATGGGTTAGGACTTAAGAAATTTTACAGAGGAGGAAGTAGAAGAAGAGAAGAAGAAGAAGAAGCGCTACTTTGGCGATCTTGGTTGCATATCTCTTTTCTCTATTTCTCTATTTTTACTTCTATCGTGTTTAGCCCCTTAGCCATGTCCGGCTGAGTGTATTAGGACTTGTTAGGATGTATTGAAACTCTTGATTAATGCTTGTTTGTGATAAATTTCTTGATTTGTTTTGCTTTCTATTTTACTTGTGCAATTTCATGAATTGTGATCTTAGGGTTTAGTTCTAGACCTTGACCATAGAAAGCATGGCAATTAATTGGCTAAGTACCGAGAGGTGACGCTAATTGATTGTCCATCTTATGACTTGCTTGTTATATGAATTGTTTTATTTCATGATTTGATATTTTCAATAGAGATATTGAATATTAGATCTAGACCATAGAAAGTAGGGTAATTAACGAACTAAGTATCGAGAGGTGACGTTTGTTGATTACGTGTTTACTAATTATCGTAATGCATTGTATCAAGCACCGAGAGGTGACATATGATAACTTAGGATAATTAGGAAGGTATGTGCTTAATGGATTTTAACTAGTTTAACCAAGTACCGAGAGGTGAAGGCATAACTAGTGCAAACACGGTACCTAAATAGAGATATCACTTGGTACCAAATCTGAAATCGTACCCTCATAACACCAAGAAATTAATTACCAAACAAGTATTGACAATCGTGGATATATCATCTTAACAAGGCCTAATCGTTTGTTAATTGAGTTAAGTGCTTATTTACTTTCAATTTTTAGTTTAAAGCAATCAAACAACCAAACCTGAAACTTTCTTTTCTCTTTCATTTTTGCTTAGATTAAATTTACTCAAAAATGAAAATTAAAACCGAATTGTTCATGTGGATTCGACCTCTAAGTACTACGATAGACGGTTATATACTTGCAACTTCTAGATTTAAATTAGGGTTAGTAAAACTCGCACACATATAACATACGACTTAACCTATAACGAGTTGTGACTCTAATTCTCGTCACCTATAACATTGTCTAAAGGGTGAGAATTAACCTCTCTAAGCACTTCAGGTGCTTGAAATTCCGGTTGAATTGGTGAGACACTTTCCCTTTGAGTTTCCTCATTTAGCATGTTTCCTTCTTCATCATTGTCTTCCATCTCTCTTGAAGATTCTTCATTCAATGCATTCGACTCCCCCTCAACTATTTCACCATGTATTTCTTCAACATCTTCTTCATGAAGTATAATTCTTTCTTGTGTCAATTCTTCATTTGTTGCAGCTTCGTGTGTAGAATTTCCATCATCATGTGGATAACTTGTACCTACAACATCCTTATCTTTTTCGACATTGTTAGTAATACTTTCTTCAAATTTGACATGTATAATCTCAACAATATTTTTGAATATTGAGGTAAATATACTCAATAAACTCTACTTGTAGATGAATAACCTACAAATATTCTTCTAAAGATCTTGAATCGAATTACCCAAACTCAAAGATTGGTCAAGTACAAAACGTTTTTATTCAAACACCTTGAATTAAGAAATGTTAGGCTTATATCATTTCCAAATTTCATATGGGGTCTTGTTTGTCAAAAGTCTAACATATACACGGTTAATGATTTTACATGTGGTGTTTATCGCTTCAGCCCAGAGAAATTTTGGTGTCATGTACTAATTAAGCAACCTACCAAGTTCTTGCAAGTTTCGATTTTTGCATTCTACTACATCATTTTGTTGAGGTGTTCTAGGAGCGGAGAACTCGTGCTTGTAATCATTTCCAGAGCAAAATTAATATAACCTTGAGTTTTCAAACTCACCATCATGATCGCTACGAATGAAAACTATCTTTACCTCTCTTTGATTTTCAACTTGTAAACAAAAGTCAATACAATATTCGCAAACCTCTTTCTTGTAACTCTCTTTGATTTACAGACTAACTATTTTGTTAATACGATTTACTGGAGTTCACTGTGTTTTCTGATAATGAATAATTATTCGTCATCTGATACAATGTTTGATATTTTATGGTAATTATTTTCCTTTCATAACTCCCATAAGAAACCAATACAAGGTAATATAAATCTGTTCATTTTTAGATCTATTGAATAGTTACCTTATATAAAAAAAACCAGCTATAAATAAAAAGATATTAAATTAGAGAGAATGTTTCTCTCAATTCTTAAAAGTAGAATTGACGCCCGTAAAATAGCACCCACCAGACCACCAATAAAAAATGATCATGTTAGACCACCAAGTAATGTAATTAATGCGGATTCCCTCGTTTGGTAATAAGGGTATAAAAAGGAGAACAATCCAAATTAATGCTGCACATTCTTATTTAAATAGAGATCAACCTGATCAACGATTTTGATTTATTTAAATAGAGTGACTGCTAAACATTTTTGCGCAAATATAAATCGAAACACAGGTGTAATACTCCAAACTTATTTATCAGAGTAGTGATATAACATGTCTCAGTTCTTTACTGGAACAGGCACTACACGAAGGGGAACAGCAAGCTCAAGCACTGATGCAAACTTATCCATCATATTTACATCTTTGTGTTCCATCCCATCGGGAAGCTTCCAATCGAACTCGGCAAGCATCGAAGCAAGCATAAATGGCACAACCCTCATAGCTAACGGTAACCCGGGGCAGAGTCGCTTTCCGGAGCCAAACGGGATGAACTCGTAATCTCTTCCTTGAAAGCTGTATTGTTTCTCCAAGAATCTCTCTGGCCTAAACAAATCAGGTTCATGCCAGACTTGTGGATCTCTTCCAATAGCCCATGTGTTTATAAGCACTTGCGTTCCCTTTGGAACTCTATACCCGCAAAGATCTAACCCGTCCTCCATGGCTTTGTGAGGTAACAACGCACCCGGCGAATGTAATCTCAGTATCTCTTTAACCACTGCTTGAAGGTATGGAAGATTGGCTATTTCTTCTTCCGTCAAGGTTCGGGATGCAAATGCCCCTCGTACTTCGGTTTGAGCTTTGGCCATGGCAACAGGGTCATGAAGAAGTTCGCACATTGCCCATTCCATTGTTATTGAGGTTGTATCACTTCCAGCTCCAAAAAGTTCCTGATGAAAAAAAAA
This sequence comes from Eleocharis quinqueflora, assembly GCA_964058865.1. NCBI lineage: Eukaryota > Viridiplantae > Streptophyta > Magnoliopsida > Poales > Cyperaceae > Eleocharis > Eleocharis quinqueflora. Next base: position 133,471 of record CAXKVX010000203.1, on the reverse strand, counting down.
ATATTAACTATTCATGATTGCTTTAATTGTGGCAATATGTTTTGTGCATATATAATATGTGGGATGCTAATTAATATATACTATGAAATATGAAGGAAAAATACTCGACGTTGCTATATATAAAAATATGATAAATTACCATAAAGAGTGTACAAATTTCGTGTCGAGATATCTTTGATTCTGCAAATAAATCAAGCAAGAAATCCAAGAAATCACCAAAAGTTTTTCCACCATCGCTCCTACGCTGCTCTAATCGAGCATCTATAATAGTATCAAAAAATCTATAAAATAGTTTATTATAGCTTCCAGCAGTGCGTCGCCTGCCCTGTAAATCAAGAAACCTGAGGAATGGAAAGAAATCTGATACATTAGGTTTCAAGTTTTCGCTGATAGATTCCTTAATCAACTTTTGGAGCTCTTGCGGTGACTCACAGTTGATATCAACCACATCTTGTGAGAATATTAGATTGGAGACCATGTTAAGTATTCCTTTAAAAATTATCTCGCCAATAAGTACAGGATGGCCTGCTTTTTTACGGAAATGGTTCATGATAACATGTATCTTTTGTGCTCTAATCTCTTTGGTTGCTTCGAGGCTGCGTGTCGTGAAGAGATTGGTGCTGCACATGGTACGGTAGCTCCTCCATAGAGGCGAGGTGCTTGGAAGAAAAAACAGTGATACATCATGATGGTTGTAAGCGCGTAATGCATCGGGTACAGATCGGGCAGAGAAAAATGCATCCTTCTTTTGTAGAACCTCGCGTGCAACCTCGTGTGAGGAGACGATAACGGCTCTATTAAGACCAAGTTTGATGTACATGACAGGACCGTAAGTGTTTGCGAGACGAGCCAGTGAACGGTGCGGTTGGCGATCCAAGTCTAGTAGGTTTCCGAGTACGGGCAGTGGGGTGGGACCCGGAGGTAGGGGAGCACTTGGTGGCGGTGGTGATATCGATGAAAATAGCTTATAGAGGGAGAAGAGAAGATAGATGGTTAGTGCTATGGACATGAAACTAAGTGAGAGTTCCATGATTTTGTTGAGACGATAGATTTGCTAGATGCACTACTTCTTCTGCTTGCCTCTTCGATCTTAGCTTAGGAAGTAGGAACATATATATATATAGGGTTAATTTGTACCCTCTGCCACGCTGGAATTCTTCCAGCTCAGAAAATCCGACCGTCGATCTCTGATGTTTTAATGCCTATGATTAATTCCTTTTGAAACCCACGTCTAATCAATTAATAACAAATGAAGATTCTGTAATGCAAATTATATTATTCCTTCCTCCTCTTAATTATGAGCAAGGTAGAATTACTGAATTAGTGAGGTTGTAATATTTATCTCTCTAAGTACGACCTTTCCAGCTTTGAATTTTTTACATAACGTCAACAAATAAGAACATATTTCTTCAAAAAAAAAAATAAGAACATATATATTTTCTATAGATATCATTTTTTGTCTCCTTATTGCATGCATCAAACTGCTTTTGTACATCTCTAATTAACAAAAACTTATTCGGGAGCTAACCTCTGTTAGATTAAATTTCCATGAGATAGGGGTCCTTAAATTAAAAACTTATATATATGAAACTACCTTTTTTTATATAAATATCCTCCTATGGCACTCAAATCTAAATAGACGAATGCAGAGATGGATCTAGGATTTTCGTCAAGGAGTTCAAAATTTACGATTTTTTTCCGAAGAGTTCGAAATGATGTTTATTATTTTAAAAAAATTATCTTATATGATCATTTGTACAAAAATATTTCAAATATATAATCATTTTTTTAAAAAACTGTAAATATATGATCGTTTTCGAAAAAAATATTCCACAGATTTCAGCTGCACCTCCTAAGTGAATGTGTCTCCGTCCCTGAACGAATGTCAAAATATTATATGATGTTATAGTGATGACTGTTGAGGACGACGTATTTCAAATCTGCGACCTTCTCACACACACATGATTGTTCTCAGTCACTAAACTAGACTGATTGTCAGCCTCTTATTTTTAATCAGCAACTTATTTATTTCAACTAAACTGAAATATAATAAGTTCTACAATTAATCGAAATAGCTAATTCCAAAGGCTGAAGGTTTTTCCGAAACTAGTGTCAATAAATTACAGTTTTACTGTAGTAATAAGTTGTATTATGTTAAAACTCAACAAATTCTTTCCTCAAAAAAGAAAAAAAAAACTCGACAAATCAATATTTTTTAAAGATGCCTTCTTGCAGGGGTGGAACCAACTGTGGGGGGGGGGACCCACCTTTGGCTAAAAGTTTGAACCCCTTGTTTAATTTTCTAATTAAATTTAATTAAATGATAAGATTTTTGTTAAAATGTTGATTGTAATTGGAAAAAGTTATTAAAAAATTGTGTAATTTGATAAAATTAAATTTTGACGTCTTTATAACATTAAAATTAGACTATACTTGCAACCCTCCTCCCTAACTAGGTGTTCTAGTGCCGCCCCTGTCTTCTAGAGAAATAGAATTGTAGAGGTGAAGAAAAAAATTATATTGGCGTACTGAACCTGATATTTTAACATTGGCGAACATGAAATTCAGAAATTTACAACAACTAGAATTATTTTTCGAGCTTCAATTTGAATTGAAAATCTGACTTATATTAAATTTTCTAAGTTGTGATTTGAAAATATACATAATAATATTCTATATTATTATGAATGGGAACTAAATAATTCGTGGACGCGGTTGAAAATCTCTTGGATTATGAGTTATAGACATGTGATATGAAAAATATACACATAAGAATATTTTATATTATTTAATATTACATATAATATGAAATATTCTCATCATATTTTTATTTGCAGGAAAAAAGGATGAAGAAGAGGGTTGGCCTTAGGGGTGGGTTTGAGAGTCTCGTACAGTAACTATTTTTTATATACCAGACAATTAATAATTGTGATTTTATATGAGTTAGACACATGTGATATACAAAAATTATGCATAAAAATATTTATATTATTTTATACTACGTATAATATGAAAATATATATGAAATATACATCAATAAATTTTTTTCGCATATACATGTTTCACAGTGACTCTTCATTTTCAATGAGCAAATTACAAAATATTAATAAATGTACAATTATAGTCATTGAGACAAAAAAAAAAGTGTATTACAGATCAATAATGTATGAAGAAACAACTCACTACACACTATGTACAAAATAACTCGTTACATTTAATCTCTCTCTGAAGAAAAGAATAAACGATCAAAAATTATAGCATATTTTATTCAAAAGAGAGAATTAATTACAGTCGTGTTCAACCCAGACACGGAGAGGTTTTAATACTAATTAATGATTGTTTACTTCAGGGAATATTTGACGACCGCGACAATTAATAAATAGGAAGTGTAGTTCTTGTAGAGTTTGTTAGTGATACGAAGTTAAACATTGTTTAATTAGGGATGGAAGTAGGGGAAAAAAAATTTAAGTAAACTGTCGGATTTACTGCAAGACGCGACAGCCGACAGAAGGTAGGTATCGTACATATAGTTTGATTTGATACAGTTGATATTGATTTTATTATTTATTTTTAATTGAGTTATCATGTATATTATTTGAGTTATTATGGATGTTATTTTCTGTAATGAAATAGTTATACATGTTATTTCTTGTACTGAAATAGTTATGATATAATATGCATAATAATTTAAATAATGTGTATTATAACTCAACTAAATTACAAAATAAAATCTAAAATCGATATCAAATGTGATATCTACTGAACGTACGTTATAATTCAACTAAATATTATCGTGATATTTGCATTTTCTTTCTGTCCGCATGTTTTGTCAAATGCGCCAATTGGGATGCAAAAAAGGTCAAAGATGTCACATTGGATAATAGCTACGAATGCTGAATATAGTAATATAAAATTGAGCTATAGAAGAAAGAAAGAAAGCGTTTAAACTTTAAACAGACGCTGCCAAGTTGCTAGAGATGGAAATGCCATCAGAGGTCACTTCTGACTTTTGAGTTTTGAAAAAGAGAGAGAAATCAGAAATGAGATCACGACGTAAGTTAGTCTGAATGTACAATTGATTTGAAGTTGGGTTTGACAATATAAATATAATTCATTCATGCAATTCCACCGTGATGTCACGATTAATTGATTTAAATTTGATGTAAAAAGGCCCACTAGACCAATTAGTCAATTAACTAATTATAAAGTCATGTCTGAGATGAGCATGCAGAGAATTTTGTGGTTAGCTGCCAAATCTCAAACATCTTTTGTCAATATCAAATTGTTCATGTACATTTTTTTTAAATTTATGCACGTAATCATAATAATCGTGATATGATCATTAAAGCATTTGTTTTCGATTATTCTTTTCATTATGCTAGTAACTAACTAATGTTTTGCAATAAACACAAATCAATTAAAATCATTTTAATTATAATCAATAATTATACAATCAAGTTGAATTTACGTCAATAACGAGCGAACTTCTTTGTTTATATAGAGGTGAGAGTACATCCACACACTATGATGGATCTCGACCGAGATTTTTTCAAATTTTGCAGCCTTCAGATCAACGCTTCAAAAGAAAATAGAAAATGTGAGAATTGTCTTTACAGATTTGTTTCGGACATAAAGAAATAAGGGGTCTGTGGCATTTTTTTTATTTTTAGAAAAAAAATATACTAGTTGGTCACAAAAATGAGACATACAATGTGCTAAAAAAGCGATTTAGGGGTTTAATACCGGGTGTTTGGAACAACAGGTATAAAATATACTCTTTTATATCTATTGTTTACAAACGAGGGTGTTAAATGTGTCTTGGTTTCTGTGAAAAGTGGTTCGGTATTTTAATACCGATTGTATAAGATAACCAATATAAAATGTATTCTTTAATACTAGTTGTTTACAAAATAAAATGTACTCTTTAATATCTGTTGTTCTTAATAATCGGCATAAGTAGTCTCAATCTCAATTCTTCACTCTATCTATTCACCAACAACGCAATATTGTCAATCTCATCAATCCGCACCCTCTCCACTCCACATCATCTATCCGCACCAAATTTTCTCCTCATCAATTTCATCTCTCTCTCTAACTCCTCTATCTTAATTGTTTTCTCTTTCATCTCATTTTTCTATATTTCTCATTTCTTTTCCTTTCTCTATTATTCTCATCCCTTCCATGCAACTCACGCCTATTCTCCTCTTAATTACATTTTTATTTGCATTTTATTGGCTATTCTTTAAATTACTATAGTTTTAATTTATTTGCATTTTTATTTGTATTTTTAATTTTGTTTGCATTTTTATTTGCTATTCTTTAATTTACTATAGTTTTTAATTTTATTTGCATTTTATGTGTGTGTTTTTATTTTATTTGTTGTTCTTTATTTTACTATAATTTTTTATTTTATTTGCATTTTATGTCTGTGTTTTTATTTTATTTGCTATTTTATTTTGCAGTTTTTAAACTTCTACGTGAATTCAAATTTCATTTACAATTTGAATTTAATTCAAAATTCAAATTTGAAGTTAATTAGAATTTTATTTTTTTAATTTTTATTTTCCACCTTTAATATCGATTCTTTAAAAACAACCGGTATAAAAGAGACTTTTATAGCGATTCCTTATTAAGAACCGATATAAAAGATTATCTTTTATAACGGTTGTTATTAAAGAACCGCTATAAATGTGAACATTTTATATCAATTTCTTAATAACAATTGATATTAAAACATCTTTTTAATATATATTGCTTCAATTCTTTAACAGCCTCTTTCTATGATACTTCATGTACAACCTATATAAAATCAAATTTTTAACAGATATCAAAGAAGATTTATGTAGTGGTAGGCAGTGACTGAGGAGGTGGCAGAGGAGACACAAATTACTAATTGTACTTTTGTTTTTATTCTTTTAATAAGTAAGAGAGCCCCTCATCATTTCCACTTTTATTGAAAATTACGAATCAAAACAAACCATTAAACATCAACCAATATCACTGTTAATTGTTGGCATTGACACGTAAGCTACTTACCAAAATCATATTGTAGCAAAATTGATAAGTAATAACAAACCTACCATGCAGTCTTTCAATTCCCTAGCTGCTAATTAAATCCAATTTAGTTCTAAACATCAACCACACCTCACGAAATAGGACAAACAAAACTAGAATAATTAATGGAAATATATACTATTTTTCAACATAGCATAGACAATGCCCCCATACCAAATTCTTGATATATCATATATGTCAGAATCCTGATGATCCATCCCATTATGCTCCTGTAGCTGTACTGGATCCTCCATCCTGTTAGCATTCCCAGAACATGGCCAATATTTCAGAATTGTCACAATTTTTAGAACAATATCTCTCTAAATTTGCTGCACAAGAATTATTATTGTTAATTTCTAACCGGGATCACTTTAATGAGGTCATGGTTCAAATTTTGGCGAACACAAAAGTTTGAATTTCGTTAAGAAATTACTTATAGATGTCGGCACGCGCGGATTCAGAATAATTTTTAAAGTGGTTTAACATTTCGATTTTTTTTCAAGATGATTCACTACTACAAAAATGAGCTATTATAGCGGATTTATAAGGATTATTAACATGTTGCTGTCAGTTTTTTCATTTATTGCAAAATTGACTGATTTGATAGATATTTTTGCATAAATATTCATTCGTAATATATAATCAAGAGAAATTTTGACTATTTGCAAATATATCATGTTGCTGATTTTGAACAGCGTAATTTTATTTTTAAACGGCCTTATGAAATAACCCAAATTTATTTTTACAGTAATAACTGAGTGAGTTGTGATTTTTTTTTACAATAATACTTAGTACTCAGATATATATATATATATATATATATGAGCAAGACTAAAATAATATGCATAGTACACCACATAACGTACTATGCGCCTATGTATATTTAATTTGCTTAATAAATTGAGATTTAAGTTTCTCAATAAATTCTTCATATCAAAATCTTGTAGGAAATCAAATTTCGTGATTTTTAGAGCTTTCTTGCTATTTTTTAAATATTTTTAAAAAACAGCTCAGAAATGACACTTTTGTAGTATTAAATCTGGACTTTTTTTAAAAAATATTTAAAAAATAGCAAGAAAACTCTAAAAATCACAAAATTTGATTTCCTACAATATTTTTATATGAGGAATTTATTGAGAAACTTAAATCTCAATTTATTGAGCTATACATATATACATAGGACAAAATGCGGTGTCATATGCATATTATTTTAGTCATGCTCTCTCTCTCTCTCTATATATATATACAAACATACTTAAAACACAATAATATATGACGAAAACAGAATGAGGAAAGATTTTAGTAAAGAAAAAATGATGGAGAGTTGATATTTATATAGAGAAGGGAAATTTTTTGGAAGAAAATCTATCTTAATCTGTGGGATTGTGAAATTTTGGAGCGTTGAATTGATATGAATTAACGGTTGAATTCATACTACATTATGATCCGTGGGACACTCTATTATAGCGGTGTTTATCTCCAATCCGCTATAATAGACCTATTATAGCGGACCTTGATGTCATTCGCTAAATAAACCTATTATAGCGGATTATTGGTGTTGTCCGCTATAATAGATCCTCTATTATAGCGGATTTTCACTGTGGTCCGCTATAATAGATCTATTATAGCGGATGACATCAAGATCCGCTACAATAGCCTCTTTCTTTGCTAGTGGTTCAAAATCATGAATATTTTAAAAAAGATTCAAATTATAAGTCTATTTTTCAAAAAAAATTCTAATTATATGATTAATTTTGAAACTTTTTTTTTCAGAGTGGGTCAGCTGTTCCATCTTGAGCCTATGTAGCTCCGCCTTTGGATGTCGGGAGTATGAGAAACCTCTTATATTCAAAATAAATTGCCTAATAGAATGTTGTTGCCAAAACACTTGATCCGTTCTATCTGGTTCTAGCTGTGCACTCACCAACATATTTTTGCAATTGAATTCAAAAAATGGAACCTTTGTATTCTTAAAAGTTAACTTTATACTACCATTGCTTTAATTGTAATTTTATATGATAACAAAGATCAACATTTTTGTTTTTCTCGTTCTTTTTTTTTTTTTTTTTTGAGAAATTGACAGAGACTTCCAATAAAGATCAACATTTTTGTTAAGACAGCTTTCACGGCTGCAAATGTCAAACCCACGTCTAGCGCTTTCAAACGCACGAAACGATTACATAAATATTATCTTACATCTTACATTGTGTTTCAAAAGCATAAGAATTTTCTCTTGTATCTTACGTCATGTTTAAGAAATTTTTTTTGCGTTTATATTTGCGTTTAGTTAAAATAATATTTTTGCAAGAACAAATGATTGTGATTGAATTTTGATCATAATATTTTAGAGGCACAGTACATAACCTTCGGTACATAAGTTTTGTACCTAATAACAAAAACACAAATAAAAGCATCCAAACCCTACTACATAAATTCTAGTTAATTTGTAATCTCGTACTAATTCAAAATTCACTTCACCAAACTACCCTTATATCTGTGAAGTTTCAACTTTTGCATCTCTATCAATTATCTCCATTCTCTTCCCCTAACAAATCCTCATCAGTAGAAGTATCCAGGTCTTGATCACTCGACATCAAGTGAACTTTATTAAGGTAATCAATACTATATATGCATTGAGTATGCATTAAGATCAATAGTATAGATATACTATACTAAATTTTTATTTTGTAAGCTTTCGTTTAATGGAATATGTCAGGCTCATCTTGAGACTTCTTTTCATCAACAAAAAAAAAATCAATACTATATATAAAGCTTGCTAAGTGTCGACGTGTTCAATTTTTCTGACACTCCGACACTTCATTTTGTTATTCAACCTACATTGTACGTGTGTCCAGGTTATCGGACACGCGATACGTCATTAATTTCAGTATAAAAATTAATAACATTAATTTCACGTCATTAATGTTAACATCTTCCTCATTTCATATAAATCATCCTGCTTTCAAAAAATTTAAGAAAAGTATATGATATTTATTATTATATCTCTAATTTCAGTGAAACAATTACTTAACAAAAAGATTGAAGTTGGTAAAATTGTATTGTTTATTTTTCTAATACAAAATATTATATATAAAGCTTGCTAAATGTCAGCGCGTTCGATTTTTCTAACCTACTTACCAAAATCTTATTGTAGCAAAATTGATAAGTAATAACAACCCTACCATGCAGACATGCAGTCTTCACTAGCTGCTAATTAAATCCCATTTAGTTCTAGGCTACAAGGCGCCAAGGCGGCATGAGGCTAATTTATTTCTGGTAGTTGAACCAGAACTTGGTACAGTAATTCTGTCCCTTTTTGCATTTAATGCTTACTACTGTCTGAATACTAAAAACCATAAATGAGATAATTAAAAAAATAAATTAAGTGTTTATACTTTATACAAGTGTTTCCGTACGGCGCGCCATGACCAGAACTGGAATCTTCTCGAAGCCCGTGTTTTGATATGCTTTATGCCTTTATACGAGTGTTTTTGAATTTTTTGAATTTGATTTGACAAAAATTGACAAGGATTCATTACGGGTCTATCACGGGTCTGGCGGGTCGGATCTGGGGGCGAATTCACGGTCCTATCTGGCGGATCCACGGGTCGGACACGATCGGGTCTGGGAGCGAGTCGGGCACGGATCCGGGTGGGGATGGATTCGGACGGGTCTGAGAATTTTTGACCTATCCGACCCGCCAAATTCGTGGATCCGTCAACCACGAGTCGGATCGGATCTGAACCACATAACGGATCAGATACAGGCGGATAGAGGCGGGTATTTTCAATACTCGAGTTAAATCTTAATATTTATAAAGAAAAGGACGTTGTAAATTAATTACTAGAAATAGAAATGTCGTCAGCCGTCACTTCGGAGTTTTAAAAAAGAGAGAGAAATGAGATCACGCACGTTACTCGGAATGTGATTTGAAATTGGGTTTAACAGCATATTAACTCGTGCAATTCCATTGTGATATCTCAATTAGTTGATTTAAATGTGTGCTATAAGAATGGAGCACTAGACCAATTTGTAAGTAACTTTCATATATGGAAATGACGTATGCAATGAGAATTTTGCGGTTAGCTGCCAAATCTGAAACGTCCCTTTTCAATATCAACTAGTCGATGTAAATTTCAAAATAAAATTATGCTCATAATTATTATCATCACAATATCATCAAAAGCATCTGTTTTCGATATGTTTTTTATTATGCTCGTAATGTTTTGTTTTATTATTCAAAAATATATTTAGAATATAATTGATTCAATATAAAAATGCTTTTGTTAAGGGGGGCGACATGAAGCTTCCGAAAGGCGATTTCTCGACGATTTCTTGGCGATCCAACAACAGAGACGACCAGGGAAGGAAACCAATCACTCTCAACACGAGAAAATGGAAGGCAAATCAACCTATTCTCGATGGAAACAAGGACGACTAAACATGGAAGAAGGTTCAACGCAGGAAACGATCTCAACCAAAAAAGCTACACCCTAAGCTGCTAACATTAAAGGAGCAGAATAAATGCTTCAGGTGTTTGCAGGTTGGACACCAACGAGCAAATTGCACCAACCCCATTAAATGCTTGATTTGCTTTAAAAGGGGACATGGTAGCTCTAAATGTGACAACAATCCAAAAGCTCCATTTCGAAAACCTCATTCTCAACAGACAAGGAAACCTCATTCTTACCAGACAAGAAAGCCTGTTCAGACATCCTACCCACCACAACCAAGTATGAACCTCGACTTTGAAGCAGCAAGACCAGCAGAGAGAGACGTTTGCTTTCCACCGTGCACAAGGCTTGAAGAACAAACGGAGCACCTCAACCAAACTGACATCATAATTCTCCTTTAGGGAGCTCCAACACCGCAGCTCACTCAGGCTATATCGCGTGTTCTCGCTCAAGAGCACGGAGGTTCCACTATGAGTTATATTGTCACTGAAGCAACAATAGCTCCGTTCCTTGTGGTGGCACCACACCCTGGAGTAAGAGATGCAATGGTGCGCCACGGACCGTACACGATTCATCAACACCCACCGGTTCAATTTAGAGTCCACGAATGGCACCCCCATTACGGTATGGCCTACGATCCACCGACTCACCAGGCATGGGTTACACTCAGAGGTGCCCCACTCCAAGCCTGGACATCAGAGGGGGTTGACAAGTTACTAAGGGAGATTGGTCAGCCACATACTATCCTGCCTTATTGAGTGCCTTCCCGAAACTTCAGACAGATCACAGCCATGGTGGAATGTGAGGACCTTGCATCGATACCAAGGACACTCATGTTTAGACAAGGTGATCACTCCACACTGATCACAATCACCGTATGACGCGTTAGAGAATGGGCACCTGAACCATTCCCACTGATGCCTGATCCACCTATGCACCAGCAAGGCCACAATAACAACCACCACGCCAACCAGAACAATATCAACCCACCACCATCATCAGAAGACTCTAACGACTCCCCACCAAGTTCACCGTCTCTTCAACTGTCAGCAAGATCCCCCAGAGGTTGGCGACGGGGTCTTCAACAAATCTACAAGGTGAAGCAACTGGCGACAACCGTAGCAGTACACCATCTCCCGCGAATAATTTGGACACCGAAGAGCGACACCAAAATCACTCACCTGCGCTCACTGAAAGACAGCGCATGGAAACATACAGTAGACCATCTCGAGATCTCGGCAACTCGGACACATGCAGCACGACAGGCCACACCGGATCTCACCATTGCGCTTCAAAAAGGAAGGACAGCATTAAATGTGTCAATATCAAGGGGAAATGGTGCAAAGTTCAATCAAATTTATGAACCTGCAGATGTGAGATTGACAACTCCTCTCTCCAACTTTCTGCCGCCTCAGATGCAGAGAGTAATTCAAGGGATATTCACACAGAAGGAAGTCCAAAGAAGATATGCTTTGGAAAAAGCAAACCACTACTCTACTCTGACTGTAGCAAAGAAGGTTGCGTCGGAGGTTGACAAGCCGCTCACTGCCAGTCAGATGAAATTAATGCGGCATGACCACTGGGCCCAGGAAATTATGGGCTCTTTTTCTCAGCTCCGGATGCATCTCTACAAAAAAATAGTATGGGCCCAATTGAGACAAACACTGTTCAAGAATTTACAAATCTCCCTCATACTCACACATGTGCAAAGCCCAACGGCAGCATTTAACCAATTGATGCTGGCTCAAGGGGACCCACATTCAGACCGAGTGGATCCACTCTCAGACCATGCAAACATACAGCAGGGTCAGCCTAGGCTCATAGTGAGGGGAGATAGTTCACAGCGATAGCAGATGCCAAGATCAAGGAGGAAATCTTCCAACAATTCACAAACACCAACAAGGCGGAGCCAAAGGCTGCAGGAAAAGGGAGGCAGAGGGACTTCGACGGTCAAGCAGAGCAGGACCAGGAAAATGGGGAACAAGGCAACAACTCAGATCATCTTCCACCTCCAGGAGCAGGATGAAACGTTGCAAACACAGCAAGTCATAGAGTGCCTCCAGGAATCCGGAGTAATAATTGATGACGGGATACTTGAGATGATCCGTGAGGCCAACGAAGAAGATGACAAGAAAATGAAGACACCTGAAGAGGACAGGCCAGGCACTCCAGTTAACACTTCGGTGCCACCGAGGTATCTGCCTGGTCTCACTAACTGGATTTGAATGAAGTTAGCATAGAAGATGGGCTCTGTAGCTGTAAGCAGAGTTGTTTTGGCAAGGAATTCATCTCCCTTGCATTTATATTTTTAATTATGCAATGTAGTTGGTTTAGTAGTTTTTATGAATCACGGTAGGAAATGTGTAATGCTCTTTCGGAATGTTAGAGGTTTGAATGTTGATGTTAAGAGATTACATGTCAGATCGTTCATTAAGCGTGTCAAGTCGGATCTGTTATGCTTACAAGAAATGAAAATCAACAACATGACGCCGCTACTTATCAAACAAATCATGGGATCAAGATTGGACAACCATGTGTTCAAAAATGCAGATGGAACATCAGGAGGCATAATAATAGCGTGGTCATCCCGTATGTTCTCCCTCCAGTCATCTCAAATCAAGTATCACTCGGTTTCGGTTTCACTAAAAATCAACCATGATAACAAGTTGCTATTTATTATGGGAGTATATGGGCCTTCGAATAAAGAACAAAGAACTCGGTTTTTCAGAGAATTGCGTGAACTAAAACCGACTCCAGCAACACCATGGATGATATGTGGTGATTTTAACACTACATTACATGAAAATGATAGGTCCAACACACGGACACCTCCTGATTATGCCTTTATCCAGTTGATTGATTCGATGGAGCTTATGGATTTAAGGCTGAATGGTAATAGATACACATGGTCAAGAGGAAACACAAGCCCGACGTTTGCAAGACTAGACAGATACCTGGTAAATCATGCATGGAGTCGAGTATTCCCAAACATGGCAAAAAATGCTCTTGCATCAAGCTTATCAAACCACTCCCCCTTAACACTAACTCTTCAGACCAGGTTTCCGACACCAAATACGTTTCGGTTTGAAAACTATTGGCTCAAAGACAATTCCTTCAAACAGTTGGTAACACAATGTTGGAACGAAATACCAATGGCACAGACTCCTCAACAGCTGGCACAAAAACTGTTGGCACTTCGAAGAACTATTGTTGAATGGAATGAATCCAGAATTAGCAATCTATCCCACCAAAAGAACATATGCGATAGACTAATACTATGGATCAGAAACAAAGAAGAAACCATGCATTTATAAGCACTTGAGAAATTAACCAGAAAACTCATATGTGCCAGGCTCAAATGCATTGAGGAGTTGGAAGAGATAATGTGGAAGCAACGTGCAAAACACCAATGGGTGCAAAAAGGTGACAAGAACACGGCATTTTTCCACAAGTGGCAACGGTGCAAAAAAGGAACAACATAATTGCTACGATCTCTTGGGAATGGCAATAATTAACGGAACACAGACACAAGGCAAGGGCGTTGCACCAGCACTTTTGCAATTTGATTGGTACAAGACAACCACCGACAGTGCAGTTCCAAATGCAAAATTTGTTCAGCAACTACCAACTCACACAACAGGAAATTTAAGATATACAAGCAGAGATAACACAGCAGGAAATCTCGATGGCAATCCAGGTATGGAAAAAAGATAGATCCCCTGGACCAGACGGTTTCACGGGTGATTTTTACAATTGCTTCAAAGTAATCCTCATTCCAGACATATTGGCAGTATTCAATGGCGTCCAAAGGAATGAAGCAAACTCCTTAGCACCACTAAACGATGCATTCATCGTGCTAGTACCGAAGAAAAATAATGCATCTGAACCTTCTGACTTTCGACCGCTGAGTCTTATCAATGGAATTCAGTGTCTTTTTTTAAAAAATTCTAGCGGCCAGGCTTCAACCCATGATACAAAGAATCACATCTCCAACACAAACTGGTTTCATGAAAGGAAGAAGCATTCTACATGGATTTCACTATGCACAGGAGGTCATTCGAGCAACACAAAAAAAAAGAAGCAACTGGGGGTATTTAAAGCAGACATACACAAAGCTTTCGACTCATTGGATTGGAGCTTCCTCATGGAATGTCTAAAAGCAAGATGCTTCCCATATCGATGGCTGAAATGGATATCAGAATGTGTGCTGCAAGGAACTTCCAAGTAATATTAAACTCAGTGATGGGACGATCAATTCAGCTAAAACGAGGGCTGCGGCAGGGAGATCCGATTTCACCATACCTATTCAATTTGGCAATTGACTTCCTTCCAGTATGGTTTCACACACTCACGACATTGAACTACATTCAGACACCATTTCAAGCGTGCAGAACTTGCATATTGTACGCGAATGACACGTTGTTTCTTCTCAAACCAACAGTGCAGCAACTCAGGAAACTCAAATGGGCGTTACAAATCTTCGCGAGAATCTCGAGTCTAACAATTAATTTGCAGAAATCAGATTTGTTACTCACATCTGCAAACAACACAAGGACACAAAGTTTAGCTGAAGTGCTAAGGTGCAAAGCAGCAAATTTTCCCATAAGATACTTGGGACTCCCCTTATCAGATAGAAACCTGAAAAGAGCAGACATTAACAAGCTCATAGCAAAGCTTCAGGCAAAACTCCCAACATTGAAGGCAAATTTGCTGTCGCCAGGAGGTCGTCTCGTTCTAGTCAACTCGGTGCTGACAGCAATACCCCTCTACTTTATGCAGACATTCAAGATACCAAAATGGGCAATACAGAAAATGGATCAAATTGGGATAATAGCACCACCATACCAATGTTCGATACAAATGCAGATTGGTAATGGAGCAGGCACAAACTTCTGGGATGATACATGGGCTGATCATCAGTTCAGTTTAGCATATCCAGCACTATACCGGATTGCAAACACAAACACTACGGTACGGGATTGCTATGTTAATGGACAATGGCACATACCAATAGCAACTAACAACGACAACCTTGAGATAACAAAAGAGAAACAACTACTCACTCAACACTTGCTCAGTCAAGACATATGTCAAGATCAAAAGGACCAGCCGGTATGGAGAAGGGCAGGGACATTCTCGGTAAAAGCATTATACATGTTCATCCTTAAGGCACCAAGAATAGATTCTGTCATAGCAAACATTTGGAGAATTAAAGCACCTTCAAGAGTGATGATTTTCATTTGGCGAATGCTTAGCAATAATTTACCAACAATTGACAATCTTGTCAAGAGGGGGTGGAACTTACCAAGCATATGTCAGCTATGTAAATCGGATGCAGAAACACAAAGACACATATTCAATGAATGTTCCATATCGAGAAGCATAAGAATGTACATTAGAGATTTACACCCTCAATCAATTCAGATACCGCAGCTGTTCTTGACAGCTCGATCTCACGATTTGCTAACAGATATCACAGTACAAAATCGTGCAACTCAACTGGAAGCAACAACCAACTTCATAATATGGCGAGATAAATGCAGAAGGACATTTCAAGATGTATGTACCACTGAGATGCAGTTGGTCAGGGAAATATCATTAGAGTTAAGTAATTGGTTTTGCTTCACAATGTAGTCCTCATAACATCCTGATGTAGCCAATTTTCTTATTTTCTTCTTGTTTCTTTTCGTTTTTCTTTTTTTCTGTTTTCTTTTTTTCTTTTTTCTTTTTTCTTTTATCACATTTCTTATTTCTTTTCAAACCATGTATATATGCTTTGTATTACACCGATCACACTTGTGATCACTAATAAAATTTGGAGGCCAAACCTCCATCTTTTCCTAAAAAAAAATGCTTTTGTTGCCCGGAAAGAATCTAGAATTATTATCACGAGTTAGACTATGGTACTTACATAAGCACGAAACTCTACTGTGCTTACGATTCATATCTCGAATTTCGAAATGCAAATGGTTGATCTTTCAATTGTTTTGCAAACTAAAAGGATTTTTCTTTCAATGAAGGCGGTCTACCGATTTTTCATTAAAACAGATGAAATATTTACAAGAATGAAAAAGAAAGAAAAAATTAAAGAAAAAGAAAATTCAAAATAAGGATAAAACAAAAACTAAAATTAAAATCAAGCAGCGATCGTTGTCATGGTTGCGGGAGAGAGTAGTCTGCTTTAGTCGTCATCGTCGTTGAGGAGACTGCCATAACTTGCGTCCTCGGTGGTCGTCGGTGATCGTCATGGTTGTCGTCGGCTCTAGATCTGAACTTGGTTGGAGCTCTAGATCTGGATGTGGTGTTGGGTCCTTTGCCGGTCGATGGGAGAGCGGTAGATCATGCGTCGAGGTCGCGGATGCAGTGGTCGCGTGTCGCGGAGGCAAGGGTGGTGGTCGAGGCTCCAGATCTAGACCCGGTTGGGGTCGTGTTTCGTTGAGGCGTTGCGGTGGGTGGAGGCGCTGCGATGGGCGAAGGTATTGCGGTGGGAGGAGGCGCTACGGTGGGCGGAGGCACTACGGTGGAATGAGGCGTGGTGGGCTCTAGATCTGGACCCGGTCAGATCATGTGTCGCTGGGGCGT
Source organism: Eleocharis quinqueflora (assembly GCA_964058865.1). Taxonomy (NCBI): domain Eukaryota; kingdom Viridiplantae; phylum Streptophyta; class Magnoliopsida; order Poales; family Cyperaceae; genus Eleocharis; species Eleocharis quinqueflora. The sequence goes on along the minus strand of CAXKVX010000203.1, from coordinate 116,381 downwards.
TGGAGGGCTCTAGATCTGGACCCGGTCAAGATCATGTGTCGCTGAGGCGAGAGCGGGACGGTGGGGTCGACTTGCTTGAATTTATGGAGGAAGAGAAGAGGAGGAGGAGCAGAGAGAGGAGCTCGGGAGGCGGCGCCGCCGACCTCCCCCACCTAAAATTTGCTTTGTTTTTGGAGTCGCCCTTCCTTTCGCGAGAGGAGAGCCCGGTTGGTTGTCCTTGTTTCTTCTTTTTCGCAAATTAAGAGGAATTAAAACCAACAATTTTTACTTCGACTTATTTCACTAATGTTCGCTTTAATATCATGGTATTAGGATCTGACTTGATGGGATATTCAAATTTTGGAATTGTTCATTGTTGGCGTGAATGAATGCATGATCAAATAATGAACTTAAGCTCTATTTCATCTATTCTTCCTTTGTCCTTGTGCAGTTGGAGCCTGGTTCCACTTATCCCTTCACTATGGTTTTCAATTCATGATTCCTAACACATCCATCCAACTATTATTGTCCAATCGTCAAGAGATTCCATGCACGCCACAGCGATGTCATAGCAGACTTCATTGCAATGCTATGGATGATATGGAGGATGAGAACTCTAGAATCTTTGAACCTCGAACGCAGCAAACCATGCTGTCGTAAGATTAAAAATAGAATCAGATATTGTTAAATTTGAGATTATCTCTGGTGAAGATGAAAAAATAAGCAGGGTTTACTCGTTATCGTGTCATTTGGGCTTTTATGATCTGTTAGAATTTACATCGGCATTCCGTGACAAAGAAGAATTCACATTCCTTAGGAGTATTCCAATTACTCCAAATAGAATCAAATGGTTCACACAATCCTTAATTTAAACGTGCGAATCTCAAAATTACGTGAACCATCTGACTACATTTGAAGTACCAACAAAGAATAGCTCGTTTATATTGCCATATCTAGAAATAATATGTTCACTAAATAGGAAATAAAACATCGTTGGATATTGCTCACTCATGGTCATTGCTGTTACTTTATTTGCTATCATCATCATCATCATCATCATCATCATCATCATTATCATCATATCTCATGAAATGTTGAAAGCTAATTGAATTAACTCGAACACAAGTATAACAATTCCAGGGTTGATAAATCAAAGCTGATATTAGAACCATGCTGTCGTAAGATTAAAATCAGATTGATATCAGAAAATTAAATGAGTACACAAGTCACAATCAGAAATAAGTTAGCAGACCTAATCAACTAAAGAGTCGGGTAGTTCACACCGCAAATCATATTACAAGATGTATCATTTTTCTGCTGTTCACAGAAAACAAAAGCAAATGCAAAACATGCTCCAATATGAGCCCAACAATAACAGTCTCATAGCTCAAGGATTGCAAGCACCCAAAAACAAAAAAGCAACCAAATATTGTATTATATATTTATCAACCGAGTATTCATATCCCCAAGCTATCATCTTTTCCATTTGAAGACTGCTGATCCTAAGACTGAAAGGGATAAGAAAATGTAAATTAGGTCAGTAACATATATTGACAGTTCTCACAACAGTGTTCCTAGATCTGCTTTTCAAGTTGTATTTTTGAAAATCACACAACAGTTTACCACATCGCATGTAACCCACACCTTATGGCTCGTATATACAAATTAAGCCAAATAGAATCACAAAAATGCAAATGTGACAGATTTTATGTATCATTTGCAGTATCTGAAATGTGTAATTTGCAAAACACCAAGCACACTGGGCACTTTTCATGCGTATTTTACATCGAATAACCATGCTATCCAGAAGAATAAATAGCACATACCATGAGAGAGAGAGAGAGAGAGAGAGAGGGTGTTTACCTTGCTTGCTATATTGTTGGAGAGCCAGTCAAGACCCTCATACAGGCCTTCACCAGATGTAGCACAGGTGCTCTGTATGTACCTGCATAAGCAGCCCAAAATATGTATAAGTGCTCAAATTTACAGTTTAGTCATAACCATTATCTTAAGTTATGAACCTCAAGTGCATAAGAAATGTTGCTCTAACAGACATAATTTTGTTATAAAAATAGGGTATTATTGGGAAATTTCTCTTTTCTTTTGTTTCATTTTTCTTAAGCACAGGTGGCATACCAGTGCCGCTGGCGCAGGGAATGGAGGCCGAGCTTGTCAGTGATCTCAGCAGCATTCATGGCATTTGGAAGATCCTGCTTGTTCGCAAACACAAGCAGCACAGCATCACGCAGCTCATCCTGTCACAAAGAAAAAAGGATCACACATTGAGAGAGGTATACTTTAAAAGGCAACATATAAACATACTGCACCATCAATTTGCTCAGCTAGGTATCCAGGTAGAAATGTTGGCCATTCAATAGGCCAAGTTGTACACTCCCTACTAAAGTTCTGCACTTGCACCAAATACTATGTACTTCAAATAAGTCCAGACATTTCTGATAACTGCAACTCAAACTCCACATTCATAGAGATATTTGCTAACACCATCCATTGTTCTTCAGGTTAATTTGATGGAAAGGATATTTCAAGCATTGGCTATTTTACCCTCTCTGTACCAAAGGGGCCAAAGCAAAAGTTGAAGTAAAATCAAAGCAGATTAGAGGATCTATTGGAAGATAAAATAATCAAATATCAGATAACCATTGCTAGAGTTGGTCTGAAACCTGGACAATTAATGTAATCCTTGATAGCAAGAAAACTATTGATATTACTGCTGATAACACCAACATATTGAATTTAAGAGTAAAACAAATATATGATTATATGTATGAGATTAAAATAAAAACATTGGTGTTTTTTCCCGTACGTGTAGGGTCAGAATGGATATCCTGATGCTAGAGAATCCACTTCGGACTTTCTGATTCAACTGCTGACCAAAACTTTGATTAGATTTTCCAAGGTTTAGTAAATTTGTACCTCATTAAGCATCCTGTGGAGCTCATCTCTGGCCTCGACTACACGATCTCTATCGTTGCTATCCACCACAAAAATAAGACCTTGTGTGTTTTGGAAATAATGCCTCCACAGCGGCCGGATCTGTTTATTTAGTTTCATGTATAACACCTCAGAATTAGAATTTGAAAAAGGAATAAAAAAATATTGTTGCTGATGACACATGGCCCACAAAGAAATTCAAATGCTATTATTCTCAACTAAGAACATGGCATATGTTGCATGAAGAATGAAGATTGTAAGAACAAGGTGGGAAATTACCTTATCTTGGCCACCAACATCCCATACAGTGAAGCTAATGTTCTTGTACTCCACAGTTTCCACATTGAACCCTATTATTTGCAATAAGAATTTCAGTACCTCCTCTTATTACCAATTCATCTTTGCACAATAAAAGCAACAAACTCAGCATCAACCATATTGTGAGCAAAACAATTGACATATTACTCAAATAAATTGTTTTGTGGCATCAAAGAAGTGATTCCAGCTATTGTGAACATAAAATTTACATATAAACATCATCTTACTATACATTTTAAATAAAAATAGAATGTAGGAACTGATAATGTACCTATGGTAGGGATGGTGGTGACAATTTCACCAAGCTTAAGCTTGTAGAGAATTGTAGTTTTACCAGCCGCATCAAGACCGACCATCAGAATTCTCATTTCCCTCTTTGCGAAAAGTCGGCTGAACAACTTAGTAAAGGAAAGCCCCATGTTTTCCTCTCCTGATAAATACACAAATGCAGAGCAATAAATGATCTAAAAGTTTTCAGCATAGAAGCTTTGCAAAGAACAAAACAAGCAAAAACATGACAGAAACATAAGTTTTACTAGATATTTTCTTAGAAATTACACTAAAATACTTTCTTTTTTCAGGAAACATATTTACCAGAAAATAGGGACATATTACTTTCTCGTTTTGAGTACGAACAGGGATAAATCGAGGAAGAGGTTGAATTATTTTAAACGAATTGAACTCCTGACAGTAATCACTATACCGAATTTACATATAAACAAAGATGCTATCAAATTAAAACCTCAGGCCTAGAGTGTCTAGCGGAAGCATTTTAAACAAATTCCCAAATTTTGTTCATTCCTATTCAGTATTCACAAAATATTGAAGCCAAAAGTGAGATTAGAAAGGGCACGAAACAATTTATTCATATCACAAACGAGATCAACGTCGTCATCTCTGATTAATTCAAAATAAGATCGGATCGAATCGGGGAAGAGGAACCTTACCTTTTTCCTTCGCCTCTGATTCTTTTCTTCCCCTCTCCCCTTTCCCTTTCTTTTTCTAAGTCTACCTCTTTGAATGGAATGGAATGAAAACGGTACAAAATAGAGACCAAACTAATCGATAACTACTGCCTTCGAAGATCGGGGGCATTATAAATGGGGAAAATTTTGATAGTGTTAAAGACCCAAAAAATTCAACAGGTCAAAAATTAAACAGACGGTCAAGAGGGCCGAGAAGATTCGTTTTTTTTTTTTTTTTTGCTGAATTTAAAACATTTTGCAAGAATTTTTTCAGATATGAATTCTAGACTTAGGAGCGAAAGTAATAGTTGTGCTCCTAATCGATAACTACTGTCTCGAGAAGTACAAATGGTCTAGTGGTATAGAGCTTTGATTAGAGGTGCTGGATTTGAGTGAAGACATGGGTTTGAACCTCTTTATTGATCATTTTTTTGAATTAACTTAGGAATACAACTATTACTTGCGCCCCTAAGTGCTGCTGAATTATTTTTTTGTTGAGTTCTTAATGTTAATATATATTTTAATATTTATTAATAAATAGTAGTAATATATAAATTATTTGTATTTATTAATATACAAATTAATAGAAGTAATAATATTATTTATAGCATTAAATATATTAATAAATAGTATTAATATATAATTATTAATAAATAGTATTAAAAGCATTAATATATATATAGTATAAACAGTAGTAATAATATATTAATTTACTGTGCTAATTTATAATATATTTGTTATTAAACAAATTAATAATAAATTTAATATAAAAAAAATATTATATATGTATATTTATAATATATTACTATAAATATTACACATATTATATTAGAATAAATATATTACTTTAATAATAATATTTTTTAATAATAAATATATCATTGCAACTATTAAACCTTTTTAATAATAAATATATTACTATATATATTAAACATAAACTTTAAATATCATTTCAAGATTCATTATCAAAGTAGTTTCTATTATAGAAATTCATAAGTTTACAACCTACTAATATTAAACATCTTCTAAACTTTTCGAGAAGTACAAATGGTCTAGTGGCAGAGGGATTTGGTTAGAGGCGCTGAGTTTGAGTGAGGCGTGGGTTCGAACCTTCCTGCTGACCATTTTTTGAATTAACTTAGGGACGTAACTATTACTTGCGCACCTAAGTACTGGACAAACTTCAAGCTCTCTGGATGCGAGAGCACATCTGTAAATCTTAGGAGCGCAAGTAATAGTTGTGCCCCTAAGTTATTTCCAAAAATGGTTAGCAGAAGGATTTGAACCCATGCCCACACTCAAATCAAGCACCTCTAACCAAACTCTCTACCACTAGATCATTTGTACTTTTCGAAAAGTTTTATGAGATGTTTAATATTAATAGGTTCTAAGCTTTTGAACTTTTATAATAATAAGTAATTTAATACTATAAATCTCTTATTAATTTTGAAATAATATTCAAAGTATATGTTATAATATTTGTACTAATATATGTTTAATTAAAATTGTTTAATGTTTATAGTAATATATTTAATATTATAAATGATTATTATTTAAAGTAATATGTATATAGTAGTATATTATTTAAAATTGTACTAATATATGTTTAATTAAATTTTTTAATATTTAATTTATTATTAATTTGTTTAATAACTAATATTACAATTTAGTACAGTACTAAATATAATCAATATATTATTAACTCTATTAATACTATTTATATATGTATTTAATGCAAGTAATACTATTATTAATAATTTATATATTACTTCTATTATTTAATAGTTATGATGTTATTAACACTATTATTATTTGTATATTACTAAATACAAATAATTTATATATCAATACTATTTATTACTAGTTATTAAAATGTATATCAATATTATAAACTTAGCAAAAAAAAATTCTCAGCAGCACTTAGGGGCGCAACTATTACTTGCGCTCCTAAGTGTAGGGCCCACATCTGAAAAAGTTACTGCATAATGTTTTGAATTCAACAAAAAAAAACGAATCTTCTCAGAAGCGCAACTAATAATTGCGCTCTTGATTCTCTGTGCACTTTTGAGATGTCTTTGACCCTATTTGTTGAATTTTTTGGATCTTTGACCTCCTATTAAAATTTTTTCCGCAGGAATGAGATGCGAATCATGTGATGGTCCACTCGACGCATCCGCGTGGATCTCACGCTTACGACTTGTGAGTTGTGATTTTGTGACTAACCAGCACGAATCTCAAGGGATTCGACCGTGTGTGGGGACAGACGTGGGGAGCTGCCATTTCTTGACCTTCTCTCCAGTGCGACTCACTACATATCAACTTCTAATACAAACAAATAATTCTTGTATATAACATAAAAAAAATTATCAAGCCAACAATTCAGCAATTTTATATGTACTAATTTTACATTTTTTGTTTCTGTTATTCTGTAACTTTTAATTCGCTTGCATGACTTGGAGACAGTTTTGAAAATTTGTAATGGCTGAACAGAGATGCTATACCACTTACAAATTACTTGCATTAGTGTTTTTTTTTTAAATAAAGTTTTTCATTAGTTCCAACATTCATTATTTTTCATGTATTTTCTGAAATTTAAACAAGTTTAAACAAGACATCTCACCATCTGTGCTAAATTTTCAATTAAATTATTTGAACAAGTTAAGTTAATTTTTAGACATATTTCTTAATTTAGACAAATTATGGACTTAGATTACTATTTATTTATTTTTATTTTTTGAGAAAAAGCAGAATAAAGTGCCTGCTTTCATTTTTTTTTTTTCTCGGAAGCCACTTAGATTATACCATCTTCATTTTTGCAGTTCAAAATATCACAGCAAAATTGGACTATAATTTGCAAGTGAAACGAAGATTCTCTTATAAATTGACCTTTAAGTAACAATATTTTTAGGATTTAATAGTTTGCCACACGGTTCGTTGAATCTACTCTAGAAACAGAGAATCCTGTTTCCAATGCCATTTTTGACCTTTGACGAGCGCATTTGACAATTTGAACAAACTATAAACTACAAACAAAAGAAAAAAATTGAACAAATTATGGAATGACTGTCTGGAAGACTGGAAGAACAATTCGAGGGAAAATAGCAAAACTCCTACTTATATTTTTGTGGCTCTTTAGAAAAAAAGTAAATATTATGTTCTCTCTTACACGTTTTTTTAATATGTTTTTTATTAGAAGATAAAAACAATTAATGTTCTATAATGTTCGCTTAAGTTTCGTTCTGTTATGTCCGCTATATTTGTTTCCCTACATGCTTTTATATTTATGACTCAAGTTTTTATATTAAAATTTTCAACAAAACTGTCATAAAATTTCTAATATAAAAACTTACAGCATAATTAGTGAAAAAATTACAAGTCTTTATATTAGAACAATAAAATTTATATATTATTGCCTGCAAGTCTTATATTTAAATTTGCTGCAAACTTTCAAATATAAAAATTTGAAAACGACATGACGGATTTAACAATTTTGTTGCAAATTTAAATATAAACATTTTAGATTTAAATATAAAAACATGCCGAGAGCAGACAGAACGGACAAAACAAAATGAACATAACAGAACATTAATTGTTTTTGTCTTCTAATAAAGTGCGAGAGGAGACAGTTAAAAATAGCTATTAGCATCATCCTTACAAAAATTAAAAATTACAAATATTACTCAGTGAAAAAAATAAAAAAACTATTCTTCGAGGAAGAGACCTACTCCAGTCTCCAGAGAAGTGATCGATACATACGACTAAACAAATTTATACACGCTTCCATAATACGATCTGAATGCACATGCTTTATATTGTTCCTATATTGTTCCGTCTCTAATTTTTCTAATTTTTACTATTATAAAGTTTTTATGACATAACAATATTCATAATAAATTGCATGATCACACATGTTGACAATCTTACATCTTTATGAAAAACACACAAAGTCAAATTCCGCAAGAGATTAAAACGTAAAGATTTAGAGCGAATGAGAACTCTTATAATGAAAAAAAATATATATGTACAATCTTTAATCTCTCTATATATTTTTCCTTGTTCAAGGTACTCGAATGTTCAAGGAGTTGAAGAATATTAACCAAAAAAAAAAAAAGAGAGAGAGAAACCGAGATAGAAGGAAGAAGAAACAAGAATTTGAGGAGAAATGAATTTTATTAACAACTTCTCTTAATCGTTTACAAAATGTTGTCTTATATTTTTAGACTCGGAATTACACTTGAGCCTGCATTTATTACAATTCTAATTTTGTTTGACTCTCGCTAACTCCCCTCAAAAAAAAAAAAAAAAAACTCTCGCTAACTACTTCTAACTAATTTTGAAACTAAATCCTAACTGAATCAAATTTTGGGAAAATTTTCATAGAGGGCCAAGGCCAAAATAATTTCAACAGATAGGGCCAAAGGCATCCTAAAAATTACATAGACGGCCAAGGGCGCAACCATAGAGAGATTCGATTTTTTGGCTGAATTCAAGGCAATTGACAGTGCTTTTTCAGATGTAGGCCCTACATGTTAGGGACGCAAGTAATAGTTTCACCTCTAACATTTTGTACAATTTTTTTTTAGTTTTTTTCTATTTATACACATTTTAATAATAACTATTAAAATAGTATTTTTAAATGCACTAAATATATTTATTATAAATAGATGTGATAATATATTAAATATAATTATTATAAATAGAAGTGATAATATATTAAAAATAATTATTATAAATACAACTGATGATATATTTATTATAAATGATTTTTAAAAATAATTAATATATTTATTTAATATAAGTAATAATATATTTAAAAATAACTAATATATTATAAATAGAAGTACTAATGTATTAAATATATTATTACATTATTAAATATAGTTATTACAAATAAAAATATTAGAAGTAATAAATAGAAGTTATTAAACATGTTGTAACTATTACGAGAAATACAAATGGTTCAGTGGTAGGGGGTTTGATTAGAGGCGTTGAGTTTGAGTGAGGGCATGGGTTCAAATCCCCTCCCTACCATTTTTTCGAATTTAATCAGGGGCGCATGTATTAGTCGCGCCCCTATGGTTCAAATAGCATCCAGAGAGCACCTAGTTTTGAAATGAACATAGGGGCGCAAGTAATAGTTGCGCCCCTGAAAATCCGAGAGTGCCCCACATGACAGCTACACAAGGTCACAGGGGCGCAAGTATTAGTTGCGCCCCTATATTAGCGGACTTACAAAGCTTGTTTTTTTGTTTAATTTTCATTTTCCAAAATGCATTACAAGGCAATTAAACAAGTTTTGTCATTCTTTATGTAACATTTTGAAACAAGTTTTAACACTCAAAATCTAACATGTATCATAAGTTTTCAACTAGTTAAATTAAACATACATCAAAACAAGTTTTGAAACAAGTTTTCAACATCGATCTAATTAAATAAGTTTTCAACAACAAGTTATGACCTAGTCTCAAAATAGTACAAACATAAAAACATACATCGATCTAATATCAACCTCCTACCTCGACGACTGCGACCGTGACCACGTGTATCATAACCGGAAGGGGTATAAGCACTAGGCTCGAGCCGTCCTAGTAGTGCGCCGTAAAGGAATGATGTCCTCGTCTTCATCATCAGGGTTGCATGCTTGGCTCGAAGAGCCAAACACGTACTCGGCTGCACGCTCCACCTCGTGCTATACGTTACAGTCAACATTTGGTTTCGGTTGGGCGGCTCCAGATCCTTGGCCAAGTTCCCATACTCCGCCCTGTGATAGATGTGAGTATGGAGGGTGAAACAGTGGCACCTCGAGCATCTGACTCGCTTGCTCGCCACCCACCAACTGACCCAACCAGTTATAGTGCTCTGGTTGGACGCGCAACCCCTCGGTTATGGATGGCTTCAAGTCCTCATCCCTCAAGCCATGCTCCAACATCAAGTTGCAGAAGACGACTCCTTGGTCGACGTCTTCGATATTTTCGCGACAAGTTCGAAGAACCTTTCTCGCGAAAGTCTTGAAGATGCTGTTGGCGCTTTGTGCAATCACACCAATCGCTTCCCTAGCGAGTGTTAAGTTACGAAGCACCTGATAAAACAATTTAGTTAGTAATTTATGTTTTTTAAATTCTAAATTGAAGGAAAAAGGCAATGAATTTACCGTTCGTTACACAACTTCGCCTTGCATGTTGAAGGTTCGGTCAATTCCACGCCTTGATGTGCTAGCGGGTTGAAGGCATTTCTTGCGGTTGTAACTGGACCATTTGTATTTCTTGTAAAGTTTATAACATCTCTAATATTAATAGGTTGTAAGTTTTTGAATTTTTTTAATAAAAAACACTTTAATATATTATTACTTCTATTTATAATAACTATATTCCATATATTATAAATACTATTATTACTTCTATTCATAAATAATATTTCAAAAAATATAAATATTAATACTATTTTAATAAATAAAAATACTATTTTATTTATATAATAGTACTATATTAGTTACTAATATTTATTAATAAATAATTTTAAGATAATTATTACTGTCATAATTTGTAATACTATTTAATAGTAATTATCAACATACTAATATAAAAATAGCAGTAATTATCAACATACTAATAAATAGTATTTTGTAATACTAAAATAACTCTAAACCCTAAAATACTAGTATAAAAATAATAAATATAAACATACTAATATAAAAATACTATTTTTAATACTAAAATTATTTATAATAGTATTTCAGTAATTAAAATACTTAATATAAAAGTACTATTTTTTAATAGTCATTATTAAAATGTGTATAAATAGAAAAACTAAAAAAAAATTGTAGAGCATGTTAGGGGCGCAACTATTACTTGCGCCCCTAACATGTAGGGCCCACATCTGAAAAAGCACTGTAAATTGCCTTGAATTCAGCAAAAAAATCGAATCTCTCTAGGGGTGCAACTATTAGTTGCGCCTTAGTCCTTTGTGCAATTTTTAGGATGCCTCTGACCCTATCTGTTGAAATTTATTGGGCCTTGGCCCTCTATGAAAATTTTCCCAAATTTTGTTTTGAATTATGCCTCGTTGCATCCATTTTAGCTAGCACTGGATGAGTCCAGTTCATCTTTTGATTCTTCCTTTACACATCCTCTCAAGCTGGACGGATTGTGTAATACTTGCATCTTGTCCTTAAAAAGTGTAAATCGTGCCTTAGCTAATCCTTTTGTGAATAAGTCCCCGATCACATGAGCAAATATAATGCACTAGTTGTTTTGAGTTGATTCTTTGACAAAATGGAACAAGCTCTCTGTGTTTTGTGTGAGCATGAAATACTGAGTTTGATGTCAGATACGTAGCATCCAAATTATCACATCATAGAGTAGGAACATTAGGAGTCTTACAACCCAGTTCAGTAAGAAGAGAAGTTAACCAGACTTAGTTATTGCAATACTTTTGTACTCAGTCTCAATGGATGATCTAGAGATAATGGCTTATTTTTGGAGGACTAGAATACAAATTGTCACCCATATAGATCGCAAACCTGTTGTTGATATCATATGTCAGAACATCATGTCCAATCAGCATTACAATAAGCATTTAAGGAAAGCTCGGTATAAGGTTTGAGAAAAAGACCATGATCTCGAGTTCATCTAATGTATCTAAGGATACTCTTGACCAATTGCCAATGTACATCAGTTGATGCAGCCATATTGAGATGTCTTATTTTACTGCAAAGGTAAGAATGTTAGAATAGGGTCCTAAGGCCAGGGGCAGATTCAAGATTTCCGTAAGAATGGCAAGATCTATAATTTTTTTCAGGAGGCAAAATGATGCACATTTTTAAATATACAAGGTTACTTTACAAAAAAAAAAAAAAATCCAGGGGGGCGCTTGCCCCCTAGCCTACATTGATCTGCCCCTGCTTAAGGTCAAGTGCTAGTGCGAAAGCATTTTTAACAATTTCAGTTCAAATTTTTGGACCTTAATCATCTAGCTAAATCATGAATGCTGGTATATCATGAGTGCTGCATACAACCATACGAATCATTGCCACTCTCAAATTAGTTCTGTTAATAGTATTTTTGTCAATTTCTAGCACCATGCCAAAGTCAGCAGTGAGCTCCATAGTTTCCTTGGGAATCCCTCGATTGTCAACCAAACACTTCTCATTCTACTCTCATTTTCAAACGAAGGATCCCAAGGATAAGTTCGTAGGTTTGTTGATTTGATTCTTACATCACCATTTCTTATGACTCGATCACGCCACCATCTAGGGCCTTCAACCAGCAATCGATAGTCTTCTACCTCTGCTACTCTCCATGGGAATGCCGAGGCTGATCGCCTTAAACTTCTTTCAACCCTCTCTTTTGAGAATTCTTGATTCGTATGCACCACGACACATTTTATGAATGATTCCTCGATTTGCCTCGAGGAGGGGGAGTTCTAAAAAAAATTTATGAACGATTCCTCGATTTTCAACCCTATCTTTCATTTTCAATTCAGGAAGGGTATCAGATCTTACCACCCTGTCAGCTTTGCTTAGTGCTTGATTTGATTCTTCAGTCACCTTATATTCTTTCAAGTCGATTCGATTGAGATCTGAACTCCCAACTACCCTCCACCTCTTCTTGTTACATCGTCATGATCTGTGTCCAGTAGCGCCATAGGTGAAGCAAATCTGCGAATTTCTGCAATTCGTAGCTCGATGTCCCTTTATGTGCACCTGATACACCTATCGGGAGAGTTTAAAACGGAAGTTCGTTTTAGCTCTAACTGAATTCTCCTATTTTGTCTCCTTGGAGCTCTTTGCACTCTGTCAATTGTCAGGATCAAGTTATTTGGTGCCAGCTACGAGAGCATCTTTGTACGAGCTACAACTATTTTGGTGAACCGCTTTCACGATCTCTCTGTTTGATTCAACCAAATCACCGATCGTACGATGGAGTAGCAAGATCGAGGAGATGATCTAGAGATCGCCATGGCTAGAGATCAATGGAGGAGAAGAGATCTCCCCATTACTCAAAGATTCGTGAGAAAGCCCAAGTTCGGTTTGGGCTTTCGAATTGCCTTCAAAATCGCCTATTCCTTGGGCTCTCATTTTCAACTGTCAACCCTTAATCACTTCGCCAAAAATCGACTATACAATGTAGTTCATCAAACAAAATCAACAACTAAGTATTCTCGAATCGACAATTAGATAATTCGACTATCATATCGCTCTCTGCACACTAAATTATCAATTGTGTATCAGGTGTATCAGGTGCGCAGAATAAATGTTCATTCATTACATTGAAAACAGATTTCTAGTATAAATAGAGAAGAGTTAGAAAGATTGAACAAATGAAGGCAAGCAAGATGTTGACGGAGTTTAACTTGCAGTTGAACCTCGCCTACGTCTCCGATTCTCCAGCGCTCCGCTTCTCGCGGTAAGAAACCCGGTTTTGTTTTAAACTGCAAGAATCAGATCATGACATCCGAACAGATACTGCTAATTTTGTTTTGAGCTCCTGCTTTCATGACGAATTCAATAAAAAAAAATGAAATTGTCCTTCTGCATCATCTTACTTTTCTCTCTTCTCTAAGCTGATGTCTGTTTTTCATCAAATATAGGTCTTTCATCTTCCCCAAGCTGATATTTCTTGATCAGCTATGTGAGCTTTCACCTTATCTCCCTCGAAGCACTTTAGAGTCGCACCTACCATACACAATCATTAGATCTGTTTACAGTCAATGCTATAGCCTATAGTGGCTCTTTTATGGGCCCTGACTTAACCCTAACTGCTCCATCTCCCAACCAACCACCTCTTATCTCGCTCTCTCATGCATCGCCTACTGTTAGACCAAGTTGGGTCGAGACTGTACCCAGATCCAATACCATTCATGAACAGGGCCAATATATTTTTACCTCACATGAAGAGAATTATGAGATGGATGCGGGTGGCAAGGTCAAGGGAGGAGAAAAGTTTCTGCGTAGCATGAGACGATCTGGGCCGTTGGATTATAGTGTAAGTCGGAAGGTTAAGTTTGCTGAGGATTCAAGCTCTAGTGTTGTGTCAGGTTCCAACCCAATGCAACAATTTGTGGTTTCGAGATCTGGCACATTGTTGTACAAGTAATAAGTAGTGCTAGCTGTTAGTTCATTGTCTAACTATTGATGTTTTTATTGTAATAATTGTTATTGTAATTGCAAGTGTGCACAAGCCCCTATATAGAATGAGTTTCCATATGATGCCTATTAGAGTTAGGACTAAACTAGATCAAATTAGAAAAAAATTTCTCTGGCATACTGGTAAGAGGAGAAAATATCACTTGTGCAGCTGGGAGGAAGTTTGTAAAACAAAAGACAAAGGGGGTGGGGCAGTAATCAATTTGAGAGATATTAACATCTCATTGATGTGTAAATGGATGTGGAGGCTGTTGGACCCAAACTGTATAGGATGGTGGAAACAAATACTGATATCTCAATATAGAACAAACACCAATAAACAAAAATGGTCAACCTTTTGGGCTAATTTGCAAAAATTCAAAATGATAGTGGAAGCAAATAGGCAGATTGAATTAGGCAATGGAAGAGATACAAATTTTTGGGAAGATAGATGGGTTGGGGAGATTCCTTTTAAGATACAATATTATGGATTATATAATATATGTAACCAGCAACAGTGCACAATTAATGAGATCTTGACTGGTAAAATCAAATTAACCTTTAGAAGAATTTTGACACAGAGTCAGGCTATAGAGCTGATGGAACTGCAGAATTGTGTTGTGAGTAAGTTGCCTCTCACAGAGGATAAGGACAGGGTGAATTGGATCAACAAAAAAGGTAAAGTTTCATTAAACAAGGAAATGTATAATTGGATTAATGATAGAGGGGTTTCTGTACATAATTCTTAGATGATTTGGAAGATACATGTTCCCTTGAAGATTCAGGTTTTTTCCGTGGTTGCTCACTAATAACAAAACACTAGTTAAATCAAATATGGTGAAAAAAGGGTGGAAAGGGGATGATAAATGTGTTTACTGTGATGACTGTGAGACAATAAACCATCTTTTCTTTAGGTGCAACACTAGTAAAAAGGTTTGGGAATGGGTTAAGGATACATGGACTCAAACCCCCAAGAATTTGTTGGATTTGTATAATAGTCTGTTACAGTTGGATTGAAATGAGATAAAAGTTCGACTAAACATTTATGCTGCTGTGGTTTGGACAATTTGGATAGATAGAAACGACTCGGTATTTAATGAGGCAAGAAGCAAAACTGTAAAAATGAAAATGTTGAAAGCAAAATGTTTTTCGTTGCATTGGGCAGGTTTGAATGGAGAAAAGATAAAAGAAGGAATATGCAAATGGTGGCAGAACAAAAAGGATGAAGACTGCAGGCTGCTGCAGGTGGGCGCTGGGAGCACATAATTCACAAATGATGGAGTTTACATATTTTAGTTTTCTGAGTCTTGTTGTTCGAGTTTTAAGATCTTTCTGTAATCAATGTTGGATAGAAGATAGACGAATGCTTGTAATAATAATGGAGCTAAATTCTAATAGATAGGGTGGATGCGTCGGTACCTAAGATAGGGGTACCGACGCAGTTTCGGTCCAGTTGGACGAGTGAGATCTAGGGGTTGAATTCTTACAGTTAAGTTAGTTGTTAAAACTTCGTTTCAATTAAATGAAGTGGCAAGGTGTCTTCCCTTGCTTGTTCTCAAAAAAAAAAAAGTGTGCGCAAGCTTATTCATTGTGTAATAATTTTAGATTTATTTCCGATGAAATGGTTTTTAACTTTTTATTATTACTTTCTTTCAATTGTGATCATTTCATCCAAAACTATGCAGTTTCAGCGTAGATTATGTTTGTCACAGTTAATATGAAGTACAATTGCTTTATGCTGTTAATTGTTAGATATGAGAAATGATTTAGTGCTTGTGTACTGTAGTTATGACTTGCGAAGTTATGAGCGGCTGTCTTTTCTAGTTCAACAAAAGCTGGCATTTCCGCTCTGCCTTGTTTACTGTTAAACCAGTAGCTTGTGATTGAATGTTTCTTTAAATTGATACCTTCTAAATAATTCATTTAATCTGACGGTTTCATTCTTCTGAAGTTCAAAAAATTAAGTGAAGTTGCATCATATTTTTCATTGAAAACCTCACATCCTCTTGTCATGTTCTCATCCAATTTTCATAAACCTAACCCAGTACTTGGGTGAATCACACCTCTGGAAAAATCTGAATTAGGTAACTCACACAATTTTGATCACTTCTCCTCAAAACTAAACTTATAAATTCCACATCTTCTCAAGCCATCTCACAACATTCACACATACCATCCTCACAAACACACACTTGTTCCATTAATTGTAACTATTACTATTCACTACCAAAAGAAAATGGCCGCCACCAAGCTCGGTGCCCTGGCATTGGTCATCCTGTTCCTTTGCATCTCTGGCCCATACCAGGCCTCGGCTGCCGACACCTGCTCCAACCAGCTCGCCGGCCTGGTAGCCTGTGCTGCATCTGTGGTGCCGGGATCTTCTGCGGGCCCACCAACCAAGCAATGCTGCACTG
Source organism: Eleocharis quinqueflora (assembly GCA_964058865.1). NCBI lineage: Eukaryota > Viridiplantae > Streptophyta > Magnoliopsida > Poales > Cyperaceae > Eleocharis > Eleocharis quinqueflora. Next base: position 99,630 of record CAXKVX010000203.1, on the reverse strand, counting down.
CTCTACAGGGAGTCAGCCATGAATGCGCATGCAACACACTCAAGATCATCAACAGCCTCCCAACCAAGTGCGGTCAAAGCGCCGTCAACTGCTGTAAGTCTTTTCTTTCTATGTTCTTGTTAGTTTTTTTTTTATTTCATTTTAGTTCTACAAATTTTTTTGTATAAAATTACCAGTTATATTATTATTCAACAGTACAACATTGAAATTGTTACAAAAAAAATATTTTTGTCCTAGTAATGATCTTAATGTGCTATTTGGGCTTTCACAAATAATGACTTCACACGTAATTTATTATTAATTAATAATCCTTCTGTTGATTTAATTAAGTTCCATTGACTCTAGGAGCCCCTCACTGATTTCCTAATTTTTTTTTTCATATTTTGAACAGCCGCTTAAGAGCAGAACTCAGGAGCACAGAAGTAGTTAGCAAGCCTCCAAATTAAGAGTCTCTTTAAAAATTACTGTTTTTCTTTGTTGAATTATGTTTTCACTGAGGCATTATACATGGAGTTGAGCAGACTTAATGTTGTTTGAGACAAAGATTGAAAAATAATAAAATTTGCTACTGACTTCAATTGCATGTGTTAATTTTGTGTTGTTGTCTTTTGTTATCTTTTGAATTTGTCATTCTAAGAAATTATTTATGAGCAATATACTAATAGTTTGGAGAAGTATTAGCCGTTGGATCGTTGATCAGTGGTGAATGTTTTGTTTGACTTGGACCAAAAGACCAGCTGAGATGGATGAGCCATGTCAGCACCTGATGTGGCAGTTAGTGGCGGAGCCAGCATTTTTTTGAATGGAGTCGAACATTATACTATTGTTAATATCAATATAATGATCATATCAAATTTTGTTAAATTCTAATTACAAGATCTAACAATAAAATAGATCTATATTTTTTATGGGGTTTAATTCTGTATTCTTACTTTCAAAAAAAAAAAATTCTGTATTCTTCTTAAAAATATGAATTTAATACTAAAAATATTACTTATATACATGGAATTTAAAAAAAAATAGATGACATTGACACCCATAATATATAACTCCACCAATGGTGGCAGTTCGACTGACACTAAATACATTCTTATCCTTACTACAAATAAAAGTAGATTGGAGTTTTTGACTTCAAACTTCTATTTATCTCTCATATCAATACAGAATTTGAGATTTTAATTTCTTTTGATCACAATCGCTTAATTTTAGACTTTTAATTCACTTATACTTCGATATGCCACTCGTGTACAAAAATAAGAAAAAATTAATTCTCTCGCCTCCTTATTTGAAATTTTTTATAAATTATTATTTCTTTCAAAAACATCAAACAAAATATTACTCTTCAAAATTTTCTTTATATAACAATTTCCCATTGCCACGCTTACTAGTTTAGGAAAAAACAGTTTTACAAAATTTATTTATTGGTAAGTGGTCATGTCTGTTGCTCTCTGCCAAATTGAATGATACATGGTTCACTTAATTACGTTATTAACACCACGCAATAACTATTCATTATTTAGAGGTCCCCATAAGATTAAATAATATCAGAAAATACCCTTTAAAAGGTCGTGAACCTTTCTGTGAATATCGAATAAAACAGGGTTCTTGTAAGAGAAATCGAACTTAAAATTCAATCTCACTCTAAACTTTGATGTCAAAACAGTTTGTTTTGCGAAACAACCAATCAAATTTCTCCCGATTTGTAAATCATACCTTCATACAATTCTCCTCGCTCAGATTTTCGCCTTCTCGGACGAATTCTCTCTCTCTCTCTCTGATGCTCAATTTGCAGTATTAGAGAGCGAATGGTTGCTTGTAGAGGCTAGGAATGGCGATTTTCAGTCGGTGCAATGAGACGAAACCGATATTTGTGGGGATCTACTCAATCCTGGCAGCTGGAATCCTCCTCTCCGTTTTCTTCATCGTCTCCAGTCTCTATTCCACGGGCTACGTACCGTTCTCCGCTTTGAGCTCACCTTCTTCATGTAAGAGATTGTTTTTTTTTGGTATCTTGTTGTTTTGATTGAGCTCCAGATTTGATGGATGATGTTAAGTCGATTTGGAACTCGATTGGTTTCCAACTTGAAATAATTAATCGTATTGTTCAAGCCACCATTTTATTTTGTCCTTTTTTTTGAGTGAATTCAAGCCACCATTATGATATGCAAAAAAGCTAAATATAAAGCTTGACTAGGCTGAACTGTTGAAAAATCTTGACCAAAATAAAATTCAGTTCAATTCAGTAATTTTTGATCAATTTTTCATTTGTACTTGGTTATCTCGTACTTCTTGAGCTTGAAGAACTCATGCTTTGACATTACTTTCAGTTGGAGTAGGATTCTTTAGTAGTTCAGTTAACACAATTGAGGATTTGTATGCAATTTCACGTAGGTTTTCCTCTTACAATAACATCCACGATTGTGTTGTAATTGCAAGTTTGCAACCAGCATTTCATATTTATAAACACCCAAGATATCTCGAGTTTTGTTTTTCTAAAAACAATGAACCCTTTGATTAATAAGTTTGAAATGCATGTCTTGCTATATTTTACCAAATTTTTCAAAACTCAAATGGAAAGCAAGAAAGAGCCAAGCAGTTTAATAGTATGTGTTTCAACATCCATGTTTCTCTGAATTTGTTACTATAGATTCTTTGAGCTTGGGGCAGATTTAGTCAATTTTTGTTACAATAAGTGTTAGTTATGACTATTGTTGCTTTTTGAAAATTAATGCAAAAAAACAGTGGGGCTTTCATCGGAAGAAAAATGATTGATGGGTGTTGTTTTCAAACAAGGAACTTGATGAAATTCACATATCAAATTTAAATTTTAAAATCAGTAGGAAGAAGAGGCAAAACATTACCATTGTTGACTGATGCTATCTCAAAGGATGGGAGATATGAAGAAAATAGCACCTCAAGTAAAGATATGCTTACTGTGTCAGAACCCGAAAACACAATAACAATATGGAAGATGCCAACTGACAGTAAATTTCCAAAGCTGGAGGAATTCAAACTCACAGAAGATATGGTCAAGAGCCGTGCCAAAGATAATGTTATCATTGTTACATTCGGGAATTATGCATTTATGGACTTCATTTTGAATTGGGTGAAGCATTTGACTGATCTTCATGTCTTTAACCTACTAGTTGGTACTTATTTTCATCTATATTTAATTATTTATTTAATCTGCAATTTCTTATTTTTTCTTTTCTTTTTTCGATAGTTATATATTTGTATTGAGATTGGGATTGCCTTATTTGTTGCATTGCACTGTACCAGGCCAATACCACATCTGCTCAGTACACCAGTCCAGTGACAATGCTTTCTGAATTTTTTTTTATCCAACAGAATAATCCTTTTTACTGCTCGTAGCAGCTACTGTTGGTTGCAAACCGATGTTTGACCAGCATTTGCAAATGAGATCCAATACTCAATACTAACTGAGCACATTCATTTATGTGATACATCACAAATAAACCAGATTATAGACTATATTGATCAGCAAAGCTTATTCTGTTAATACTAATTTCATCCATAGTTGTACAAAGGTTCTGTATAGTTAATTATCAAAGAAAAAAATAGGATCCAGTTATTTGTTGCATAACTAAAAGATAACGCGCCAGGTGCTATCTTCTTCTTCTTTTTTGAAGTGGAATCTTCAAAATATATATATAGTTATATTACCGTGCTACGCGAAGTAAAAAAGAGTGGAGACAACGAGATCAAGAATATATGGAGAGAATGCTTTAACAAGTTGTTCAATGGAGAGAATGAAAGCAATATGGTTGAGCTAGATGACTCTTTTGACGACACCAACATGCGATTTGTTCGAAGAATTCAAGAGACAAAGGTGAATGAGGCTTTAAGAAAAATGAAAATAAGTAAGGCTTTAGGGCCTGATAACATCCAAATCGAGGTATGGAGATGCCTTGGAGACATAGGAGTAATATGACTAACTAAGCTGTTCAACAACATTTTTCGATCAAACAAAATGCCGGACGAGTGGAGGAGAAGTATATTAGTATCTTCAAGAATAAATGAGATATTCAAAGTTGTATCAATTATAGATGAATCAAGCTTATGAGCCATATAATGAAGCTTTGATTGAGCATCGTTTAAGAAAGATGACAAGCATTACGAAAAATCAATTTGGTTTTATCCTCGGGCGATCGATTATGGAGGCGATTTTTTTGACAATTCAACTGATGGAGAAATATAGAGAGCAGAAGAAAAATTTACATATGATATTCATCGACTTGAAGAAAGCGTAGGACAAAGTATCGAGGAAGGCATGTGGTGGGCACATGAAAAGAAGAAAGTTTCAATAAAGTATGACAACCTTATCAAGAATATGTACGACTAGTGCCAGAGCATGTGACGGTGAGCCAAATATCTTTCCTATTACGATAGGACTACATCAAGGGTCAGCCTTGAGCCCTTACATTTTTGCCTTAGTGATTGATGAGATCACGAAAGATATACAAGACGATATCCCTTAGTGCATGCTCTTTGCGAACGATGTGGTCCTAATTGACAAAAGTAAGGTAGATGTGGGTAGAAAATTAGAGTTGTGGAGGAATACTTTAGAATCAAAGGGTTTTAGACTTAATAAGATCAAGACCGAGTATATGAAGTGCGAGTTTAGTGGCATTCGATTAGAAGATAGAGATGACAGTTTAGATGGACAAGTAGTGCCTAGAAGAAACACATTTCAATATTTGTGATCGATGCTACAGAGTGATGACGAGATCTATGAAGATGTTAGTCATAGATTAAGAGTGGGTTGGATAAAATGACGACAAACATCTGACATCCTATGCGACAAGGTTCCACAAAGGTTGAAAGGTAAATTTTATAAGACAGTGATTAGACCTGCAATGTTGTATGGAGCAAAATGTTGGGCTACTAAAGGGCAATACATACAAAAGATGAGTGTGACAAAGATGTGCATGTTATGGTAGATATGTGGGCATACAAGAAGGGAACGCTTTAGAAATGACGATATACGTGACAAGATCGAGGTTGCACCGATTAAAGAGAAACTTGTTCAACATCGTTTGAGATGGTATGGGCATATTTAGCGGAGGTCTTCTGATGCACGTTACGTAGTGGAGTTTTAAGCCGCATCGAAAACACGAGAAGAGGGCGATCCACGTACCAGAACCGTGACGAACTAAATTTTCGAAGTAGTATTATAGTTGTACGACTTTAGTCCATGATTAACGACGTAGAGCGCTAGTCTGAACTTATGATTGGTAGAATATTGTATTATTATTATTATTATTATTATTATTATTATCATTACTATACTTCTATTTTTGCTACTATTTTATTATTTATATTGATTTTTCATTTCAAATTGGATTTCATTTCTAGTATACTCTAATTTATTTGGGAATAAAGGTTTTGTTGTTGTTATATATATAGTTGTGCTAAAATACTTTATAAACCACCAAACTTTATATATTTTAGATTCGTTTCTCGAGATACAAAGTGAAAATGTTCAACTCGGACTGTTGAAAATGTCCTCCATACTAACATCTATTTGAACTTTGAAGACCAAATTTTATATTTTTTGGAATTTTTTAATTCTTTTATCGGATAGATGTCAAGTTCGTCAAATTAGAGTAAATTTTTAGATTAATGAATATTTCACCCAGTCGATAAAATACTAAACAAAATCTGAAAAATGTTAATTTGCACTTTGTATCTCGAGATATGTTAGCATGAAGAACTTTTCAATGGTCCGGATCACTCATTTGCACTTTGTATCTCGAGATATGAGTCTGAAGTATCTAAAATTTAGTGCTTTGTGAAGTATTTTAGCACAACTCATATATATAGAGAGAGTTAAGCTATTCTATTTTGCAAAGCGCGCGCTTTGTAATTTTGGATAAAGATTTATAAAGTGCCAGGTGTCAAATACTAAGGGTCCGTTTGGCAACACGGTATTCTGACGGAATACCGGAATAGAGGCTTATTACAACAATATGGTTTTGCCAAACACGTTTGGAAAGAATAGAATAGTGGTAAAATAAGCTATTCCGGTATACCACCATATAGATGGAATACCAGAATTCACTGTTCCGTATGACTAAGCAATCAAATTTGCAATGTAATTAACAATTTAATATATTATATATATCATATTATTATTGTTAATATTATTTTAAAATATTATTTGATTATGTTAACAGTAATTAACAATAATAAAATATTAAAATAATATTAATATTAAATATTAAAAATAATATTTTATTGTTATATTATTTTATTAATATTATTTTAATATATTATTTGATTATGTTAATAGCATTTGATTATGTTAATTATTATTGTTAATATTTTATTATTGTTAATATATTATATACCATATCATTATTATTTGATTATGTTATATTATATTTGTAATTAACAATATTTTATATTATTATTTTTATTATTATTATTATTATTATTATTATTATATTTTAGTATATCATATATAATTTAATATTATTATTATTGTTATTATTATTATTATTTTAAAATAATGCAAATAAATATAATTTATATATCATTGTGATTATTATCATGATTATGTTATTATGTTGTATTATATTTGTGATTAACAATATTTTCATATATTATATATATTTATTGTTATTAATATTATTATATTGTCCTTATTATTAAAAAATATTAATAATTACTGTTAATTATTAATTTTTAAAATAATGCATATTATAATAATTACTACCATAATTACCACTATTATTTTATTATGATGTACTATATTCGTAATTAACAATATTTTAGTATATTATATATACTTTATTTTATTAATAATATTTTATTATCATTATTATTAAAATAATTTTAAAATTACTCTTAATATTTATTATTTTATAATAACGCATATTATTAACATAATTGTTAACATAATTATCAACATTTCTATTATTCCAAATAATACTTGCTAAACGACAATTTCGCTCTTTCGAATAATCAAGAATACCTTCTTCTAACACTATTACAAAATCACACTATTCTATTCTTACCACTCTTTTACTACTCTTCTAGTGTTATTCCTTGATTTGCCAAACGGACCCTAAGGGATCTACTGTGAAAAAGAAAGTAGTATGCAAACTTCCTACTTATTACCAGCATAACTGGTGAATGCACAGGGGCGATGGACATAAAATTACTAGAGGCATTGTACTCGAAAGGTGTACCAGTATTTGATATGGGAAGCAACATGATCACTGAAGATGCAGGGTGGGGCTCCCCAACATTTCACAAAATGGGAAGAGAGAAGGTGTTTCTAATTAATGCCATGCTACCATTTGGTGTTGAGTTGCTTATGTGTGATACTGATATGGTCTGGTTGAAGGTACATAAGCTGCATTTCTTTTTTGTCTTTTTTTTTAAATGCAAAAAGATGCCTGTCAGCACCGTTGTTATCTTGATTTGGTACTTTGATTTCTTATATTTTTTTCTTGCATTTTTTATTAATATTTGGTTGTTGGTCTTCTGTTCTGTCTCTTAAAAAATTAAAGGCACAAGTTGTTATTGAAGTTGACAGAAAAGTACTCCTGAGGTAATATGTGGTTCTAGTATTAATTCCCCATAGTTTCAAACTTTCTTTTGTTCCCCAGTGTCATTCTTTATTGGACTCAGATGCAGAACACCCTCCTCTGCCCTTGAAAATTTTGAATTGTGGAGCAAGTTAAGAGGTCGGTGCATGGACAGTACACCTCCCCTACCCTCCTGCCCCCTCCTTTACCCTTGAATTAGTATGCCCTGAAGAGAATGAGTGATAATTAACAATTTATGTCATCAAATGTTGTCTTAGTTTGTTTGCTAATTGTATCTTACAAAGATAACTACTTATGTAATGACACATTCACAATTAACTGAAACAGAATCCACTACCATACATGGCAAGATATCCTGAAGCAGATATACTGACATCAAGTGACCAAGTGATCCCCACTGTCACCGATGACAGCCTAGAAGTCTGGCAAGAAGGTAACGGGTGGGTGCATCATTGGATACTTACCATAATTTCAAATTATATCTTTATAATTTTTTAAGCTCTTTCCTTGATACATGCAACAGTAACTAGTGCATACAACATTGGCATATTTCATTGGAGACCCACTGAGACAGCTAAACAGCTAGCGAAAGAATGGAAAGAGCTTCTTGTATCAGATGAGACAATCTGGGACCAAAATGGGTTTAATGACCTGGTGCTTAAGGTATTGGGGCCATCAGTACAAGATGGATTAGCATCTAATGGTGGCCTTGTCTATGCATATGATGGGACTCTCAAATTGGGAATTCTACCTGCTAGTATATTTTGTAGCGGCCACACTTACTTTGTCCAGGTACTAGATAAAAGTTGTTATGCCTGTAAATTGCTAATTCAACCTTGCTGTTGCTGGTTAACCTGGACTGTAAGGTTGATAATGTTTTAACTGGTTGGATCCAACTTGATTGTTCACTACTTGGTTTTAATTGTTGTGAACAAGAAAGACAACTTCAAAATGAACCCGACTTCTATTAAGAACTGAAAAGAAAATAGAAACCAAAATATATAAAAAAAATCAACAAATAGGTGTTATGATTGAGCTGGCTTAATTATATTGGCTATTAGTTGTCATTTCTTGACCAGATAGGCAGTTCACATCTGAGTTGGTATTTCCTGACCAATAATTGGTTAGAAACTTAGAACTCAGAACCCATGTATTTCAAATAAACAAAAGAATAACAGTTGTCGCCCTTACCCTTCAACAACACCATCGTAGTCTATTCCAGGCCTCACAATTGAGTCCTGTCAGATTTAATTGCTCCTCAACTATTGCTGAGTAAAAAGTATAGTGTTCGCCACAAATTTATTTGACTTATATGTACTGAAACTGCACAGGCTATGTACAAGCAGTTATGGTTAGAGCCATATGCTGTCCATACAACTTTTCAGTATGCTGGTACCGAAGGAAAGAGGCATAGGCTGCGTGAGGCCATGCAATTTCTTGACCCCCCTTCCTATTATGATTCTCCAGGTCTCTCTCTCTTGCTCTGTCATTGTCATATGGTCATTTATGTTTTGGAATAGATATCTATATACTTGTTATAATTGACAGGAGGCTACATGTCCTTTAAACCAAGGATACCAAAGAGCTTGTTGCTTGGCGGTGCTCATACTGTTGATTCTCACTTTGCCTTAGTCAATTACCAGGTAATAACTTGACCCTGAATTTTTCCTTTATATACCTTATTCCATGTGGTAAATAGGTACTTGAAAACACAGAAGTGTATGAAATAGTTAGTGGATTGACATTTATGTTGCAGTTGAAACAAATGCGGACTGCACTGGCTGTTGCTTCTTTGTTGAAACGAACCCTTGTGAGTCAGCGGTACATTTCATTTCATTTGTCTATAGAATGATATGCAATTTGAAAACTGATAAAGCATGGACTCCATGATTAGGTGATGCCAGCTATATGGTGTAGGTTGGATAGGATGTGGTTCGGTCACCCGGGTATTATGGAAGGCACCTTGACCCGCCAACCTTTTCTTTGCCCCATGGATCATGTTTTTGAGGTTCTTTTGCTAACCATTCCCTTCATTCTTCTAGTTCTTACAAGATGTTTTTTTAACAGAAACATGCTCCAAAATATGGAAAATAAATAAATAATAAAATAGGATTGTTTTGGGTGAAACACAAAATCCTAGTTTTGTAGTACAACTCTATTTTGGTTTGCATGTGTGGATGACATTTTTTTTCTGTACTCGTTTTTCTTTTTCTGATCAAGTTTGTGCTCAAGTTAGTTCTGATATTGTCCTGCAAATGTAATACAATAATCAGTTAGCTTCTTTAATGAGGCTGAATAATGGGTGGTTGAAAAAATGTGATATGTCATTACTTTTTATAGTATGTATTATACAGTCTCATTTGCTCCATGAAGTTCCAATCTTTTTTTATTGTTGGTCCCTAAACATTTTGATTTATAGCATTTTTTTTTTTGGTTTTTGGTCCGTCTTATTTTTTGTAGTAAAAAAAAAACAGGCTCCAAGAGTCCTAATAATACTGAATGTGGAATGATTTGCTGATGGATATCTCTAGTAAAATTTGGTTCATACCATTTCAGCCATTACCAGACTATGATCCTCTCTTTTTACTAAAGATGACTAGGACCACATGCTACAATTTGAAAATGTCTGGAGACCTAAAGAGGAACACTAAACTTCATGACAAAAAAAGGAATTAATGATACTAAAGAATTGTTATTCAAGTGCTCAAAGTAAATATGCTGCAATCCATTCCAGAATTGTATTACTTAAAAAAAATATGGATACCCAGATCAATGTGATGCTCAAGGACCTTTCAGAGAGCGAGTTTGGTCCACGAATTGAATTTAGAGAATATTCTTTCCTGCAAAATCCTTCTTTGCCAAAACATGTAAGTTTCTTTTTGTCAATTTCTAATTGCAACAACATTAACTTGATAAATTAAACTTTGCTATTATTTTGAAGTATAGTTGGTACAAGCCCTTGTGATTTTCTTTCAGAAGACCTGTTGGGAGAAACACTAGGGTTTTTGGATGGGAACTGTATTATTTCTAGACATTTAAATCTGCACCACTGCACCATTTGTTTCAATAATATGTATAAAACACTTTTAAAGTGTAACCCAGTACAAAATCCAAAAAGTGAGTGCCATGTACAAATATACAAGATTGTTCACACATACAACAAAGATGGCATGCTAGTAGTGGCAAAAGCTCAGGGTGAGAGTACATTGAGCAATTGTTAGCAAGCATCTCACATAGTACTCCAATTCACCAGCTAGACTTTTTGAATAACATGATGGTGGAACCAAATGTAGAACTTTCAATGTGTAGGGATATGAACAGTAAGTGTAGGTTGAGGGACCAAAAAGTAAATGTTTAATAGTTTTAGATGATTTATTTTATTTTCATTGTGTGTTTACCAGGTGAAGGAATCAATTCTAGAGGTTCACACATGTGAGAGAAATTCATCCAATTGTGATCCCTCCAATATTACTAAAATAGATCAACGAGGCTTTCTTCATCTTCCCAAGAACAGCTCCCAACAGGAGGTACTCTTTAATTATTTTCATACTGACTAGTGAAACCCATCGGTTACTATCATAAATTATTTTAACAAAAAGCTTTATTAAGTAATACTTTTTTTCTTTTTTTTATTTGTGTTTAGTCTTTTAAATTATATGTCGTGTATATGCAAAAATATGGTAATTCAATTATTAACAATTAGATGCTGATCTGTACTTAAAATATAAAATACTGATGTTTAATAATTATGTCTTGCCTTAGTTGTGAAAACTGAACCAAAACTCCTTGGTTGTGAAAACTAAACCAAAAACCTAACCACACCAAACTGCATTGAACCAACAAAAGGGCTGTTGGCTCAGTTGAACTTTTACAGAAACTGAAGCGAATGGAGACTTTTTGACAGTACTATTGATATGTTGTAGCTTGTGCGAGTTATCTCTTCCTTCAAGGATTTTAAGGTCATACAGTTTTCATCGATGCTCGATGTATTTCAAGGCTTTTCAGACAAGGTAAGCTACTGATTTCTTTTTGAAACAATTCATTGGGACTCTTATGTGCTAAAGAAAATACTCTTTACAAAATGAGATTACCTCAAAAATGCATTCTTCCTGAAAAATTGTTGTAGAAATACCTTATGTACCCATTCTTGAAATGGAGATATTTTTGTTGCTATTTTTCTTAATCTCAATATTACTGTTACATATTATACTGCCATACTGAGGTAAACAAGGGTAGTTTCTGAGGTAAATGAATACAAAGATGATAGTTGTGTCACTGTGTTCTTTTCAAGGTAGTTTACATAACACTTCTCGATTTTTGGGGTAAATATGATGTTTTACCATTTACCAGAGTACAGTCGAAGTTCATTTTGAATAAGCTCTTAGCTTCTCTTCATAATGTAGGAAATGGAGGCCAAATTTAAGAATAGAGTACAGAGATATGTCGGGATATGGTGTTGTGTAATGTTGCGGGACCCGGGCCACATTTACTATGACATGTATTGGGATGAAAAGCCAGGCTGGAAACCTGAACCGCCACACTCTAGGCAAGATGATCATCCCCCTTGGGCGTGACTGACATACTTATGCCTCGGTTCATCTATCTGACACGATTATATGTAGGTTCTTTTGATTTAGGGTTAGGCTCAATTTCTCTTCTTTTCCATTGAGTATATATCCGCTCTGAAGGTGGTCACTTTCTGAGAGGTTTAGGATTATCCCGTGTTCTTCAATCATTCTCTTTCTTGCCTCGAGCACATTGAATTGAACAGAAATGCATAATGGAAAAAGAAAGATAAATTAGAAAAGTGTCGCATCCCAGCAGATTCTGTGATTTCAAAACGGAGGTCTATCAATTGTTGTGAGAAAATAGATGTCCATAACAGCTTAGCGTTATGCATTGATAATAGAAGGTCGTAAGAATGTACTATCTTTTGTCAGATTTATGTCAGTTCTTGTTTCAGTTTATTGTTTTCTTTTCCAATCATCCTAGAATAGAATTTACAGACAAATGGTTTTTTCTGAGTAGATGTATTAAATTACTTATATTGTCAATAGTGGAATTGGAATCAATGTAGTATGTACTTGCAGTTCTGTATATTTCAGTTGCAGGTATAAGAGAGAGGAGTTCATACCGAATTTATACTTAAGGGTCTGATGGATGCCAATTGTATATGATTCAACAAGATTTCTCCGAAATTTTTGTTTATAACCAAAATAAATAACAAATCTCAGATTTCGTTCTTGTATGAAATCTTGGATTGTCCCAGGACAAACTCAAATTTCGTCTCCATTCTGTTTTGAAAACATTGCCCTAGCGAAACCTTGCCCTTTTTTCTCCTTCGCGAGCACTGCCCTTCCTCTTCCCTCTTTCTATCTCTGCATTCATTTTTCTTTCTTTTCTCTTGTCTCTTCCTCTCCTGACGGATCCGAGCAGCAGAGGCAGACTCTTCTCCTCTCCCTCCAGTGTGTTTTTTTTCACTTTTTTTTTCAAATTAGTTTGGTTAATTAGTTAATTGGTACGATCTATTAGATTGAATAGTCAAATTAGTTCAATTAAATAGTTATTTGTTGTAGATAAATTTATAAAATTGTAAATTAGTTAGACTAAATTGAAATTGTTAATTAGTTAAATTAAATAGATAAACTAGTTAGTTTAATTGTTAGATAAATATTGTTAATAAGTTAGATTAAATAAAAAAATTAATTAGTTAGATTAAATAAAAAAATTAATTAGTTAGATTAACTGGTTAATTAGTTGGTTTAATTGTTAGATAAATATTGTTAATAAGTTAGGTTAAATAGAAAAATTTAATTACTTAGACCAAATGTTTAAATTAGTTGGTTTAATTGTTAGATAAATATTGTTAATAAGTTCGATTAAATAGAATTTTTATTAGTTAGATTAAATGGTTAAATTAGTTGGTTTAATTGTTAAATAAATGTTGTCATCATCAGGTAATACATGAAATCGCCGTCGCCATTTTCATTGTTTTCATGGATATCATATATGACCTCATTAAGATCAATATTTGGCAAATATGTTTAGAGAGGGCTATAATAAGGAATCATGTCAGAACTGTTAGGAACAATATTGATACTATGGATAACAGGACACTGGTAACCCGATCACAATTCTTTAGTGCTCGATCAGATCTTTGTGATGATCGAACTCTAGTTTTCATCAATTTTGTTACTAGTTGTGGGTAGATTAACAACAAAGCTACTAATTGTTCATTTGATACTAGATCGACATATAATTCAACATAAGATTTCGTATAGGGACAAAATCTCGAATTCTGTACGGAGACGGAAACTCAATTTCGTGCAAGTCAGTTTGGTGATTTTGCTGCGATTTAGACTAATTCAGTGATATTTTTGTTATAATAAATTTGTTTTGTCAGTGCTTGATCACTTGGTATTAAAAGGGAACAAAAGAAGAAAATGGAGGCAAGGAAATGCATACTGACACATTTATATTTACTACTATATATACATCACAACAGAAGTTCCTTCAGGCTCGCCACTGTTTCTTTCTTAACCAACTTTTACATTACATCAAAGTCAGTTAACAAAAGAAAGTTCACTGCAAGTTCAACAGGTGAAATATTATAGCCATCACCGATCTCCCCAAAAAAACAAGCAGGAAAAACTAAAAACAAAATCAACGGAGATCTCTGCTCTTGGGGCTTTTGTCGGGATGAATATTCTGTTGTGAAACTAGCATCTCTGCTTTGAATTTATGTGATACTCAAGGTGTACAATCATCAGACCTGTTAGAAGAGCCATTTAATCTCCTCTCTTGACCCATGTACCACTTATTTAACCTCTCTTTAGCAATTATGACCTGTTAATCACCACAAGTTCAAATATCAAAATGCTTATTTTCCAAAATAAAGTAAGAGCTTTCAGTGGAAGAAGTGTACTAACTCATGAAATATCTGCCCTAGTAAATATCAAAGTATAACTGGCATTCTAAACTCAAATCACAACATATAGCCAGTTTGGTATTGAGGTACCAATCTACATTTCTTGAGTGCTGATATCAGCTCAAAGTCTAACATTACACGCATATGCTACAACCAATCAAGCCATGTTAGTAACACAGCTGACTAATGCAAAAGTGACAACATTCAACATTATGTTGGACAAATTTTAAGGTTTAGTTTACTATATTCTCTCAAGTTTTGTAATATATTGAGCATTGTTAAAAGGAAATTTGCCGACATACCTGTTTATTCCAGTCTGTTCGCGTAGTTATTATCAATAGTACTATAGTTTGAACAAGTGTGCCAAGCAACATGCCTACCCAAATACCCTGCAACCATGAATAATGATACTGTATGAGAACTTAAGGAATGTTGCAGCTTCAAGTCTACAAAAACATACTAGCACTCAGTTAACTTTGACCATTTTAAAAGATGAACAACTTACTTCCACATGATATTTGAATCCATAACCAAGGAGCCCTCCAAGGGGAATGCCAACTAAGTAGTAGCATGTTATGTTGACATATGCCACGACACTCTGCCATCCAGCACCAACAGCAACTCCTAAAGTGCAAAAGTTCACATAAATTTAGAATAATAATTCTTACACAAGTGAAATAATTATTTCAAAAAATCCTCAGCCTCAAATTCACTTGGTGGTGAAATTGATCAATGAGAATCGGTGTTCGTAGTTTGTGCTCCAATTGATGCCAATTTAATGAGTTCATAGTATGTTTGTATTTTTGCATGTCTTATAACATTATTTCTTTATAGAAATTATGTATCATTTGCAGGATATTCATGTGAAAATACATATCCTTTTAATTCATTAGTAAAATAGCTTTGTTTACTGACCCTGCTTATCTGCAAGACCCCTTTCACAGAACAATCATACAAGTCTACCAGGTTTTGTTTGGTTAAGTTTGATATTAAAATACTAGTAGTAAATTGTCTTCCTTGAGTGACCTACCAGTCTCATATCAATTGAAAACAAGAAAATATGTTGCACAATATTGAGGATGCAAGTAATGCTGTTCTTCTATCAGTTATTTCTTCATTGCAAATAACTTTTGTTCTAGTAAGGAAAAAATGTTAATTATCACTTCGAATCTTCAATAACACAAACCTGACAGCACGGGTTGCACACTATTGAGCAAAATTGAGAAGGCAAGGAGGGGAGAGAGATGTGAAACAGCCTTTGCCACTTTGCTATCCTCAGTGAATATGTAAGCAAGCTTTCCTCTAAATAGCAAGAAAAATACAAAAAGAATGGAGCCGATCGTGAAAGAGGTGAGCACGACGTTTTTAATAGCAAATTTTGCCCTCCTCGGATTTCCTGCACCGAGTTCATTTGCCACACGTACCCTAATCAGAGAAACGATGGATATTAAGTATGAGATACTACAAGTTTGAGTTGTGATATTGGAAACAGAAAGCAAACTATCATTGAACATGGTATTTAAATAGTCCCAGATAATTAACAAATTCACTTGTAGATGAAAAAGGAGAAATAGAATTAAAAGAGTACCCAGCAGCAGCCAAGAAGCCAACAGAGATCATCATCTCCCATCCATTAATGTTAAGGCTACATCAAAAGAAGAACAAAACAAAAATGCAATTTAGATCAAGTATTGATTCTACTATTTAGAAGAACATTTCATTGATTATAGTGCATCAGAATGGGATATATTATATACCAGATTGAAAGAGCATCTATGGCGACCTCAGCATTCTTCATGTACCCGGTGAGAAGGACTAAGACCGTGTTGTACCAAAGCTCCAAACTATAAAGAGAAATTCAGAATCAATTAATTTATTACAGCCAAGGATCCACGTTGTCTCTACAAGCTACAACTAACAAAAGGAAAATTCTGTTCTATACAAACTTCCTGTTTAAAATGACGAATTTATAAATTAGGTAACTATGTTAATTAACCAGTTGGTCTAGAAGACCAGGTGCTTTTTTTCTTGGAGTTTGTGGCATCAGTAATTCAACTTATGACCGCGAAGTAAGCACAGTACCATAGCATTACACCAGAAGAAATTGAAAGCTTCACAATTGCCGTGAGATCAGAGAATGCTTTCCACGAAAACCCAGTCCATGTCTCAGGGCACCCACCAAAAAACACAAATGCAAGCTGTCCAAAAACTGGGACCCACATGGCCACAATCATCGACCCCATAATCCCTGCCACTCCTAAGTTAAGCTTAGTTGTCATGAACCATGAAAGGAACAAATGCAAACCCAGAGTCAACATGGCAAGATATGTTATGATAATGTTTCTACTTTGTGCCTGGAGGTACATTTGAAGAGTGAAGGTGTAAGCATAAGAGAACACAACAGGGATAAACCAGACGGATATGACACCAGCCATTTTGGCGATCTCAGCATCCTGGCCAAGAAATCTGAGAAGTGGGGTTGTGAAGATGTAGATAGGGAGGAGGCATATAGCGGTTATCGTAAGAATGATCCAGGAGCGCTGGAGATAGATACCGAGCATGTGGTACTGCTTTGCACCATACGATTGACCACACAAGGTCTCCAATGCACTTGCCATTCCCAGCTGAAAGATTAAATAATTAAATTGAATTGTTAGGAGCTGTTTTTACATAGCCTATGTAGTTTTTACGTGGCCTGTCCCAAGTTAGGAAAAAACGGAAGGTTGCGATAGGATTGGTGAGCCAACATAAAAATTCATCCATTCTCATGAAAATAAAACCCAACATACTCTGATTGGGTTTCATCCAGAGGCGGATTTAGGGGGTGCTGGTGGGTGCCTGACATCTCCCAATCTTTCCGATAAAACTGTTTGATAGGAGATATTCAGGGACTTCTATTGTATTTGTTATAGGTATGCCCAGACTTGGCTCCCCCAATATGTTAAATTCAACAACTAAAAAAGTGCCATGGAAATAGTACCATAAAATTTAAATAATTTCTCTTCTAGTTCTGGGCTTTGAAAGATTTATTCTTTTTATTGGGTTGAAGTTTCAATTGCGACCCTTTACTGCTTCTAATTTACTGGGCATCATTTAGAGGATCTTGTCCGGGTGCCAATTAAAGTAGTTACCACTATTTTGAATTTTGCATATTTCTTATGACCAGAATAGGTTTGACCGTTTGACAAGAAAATGGCGCATCATTTGAGACCCCTCAAAAACCTTAAACTGACAAACATATATTGAATTGTGTTAATTAAATTAATTTCAATTTTAAAGAGCCGTGTCAGATTTTGGTCAAAAAGATCGTGTCAGAGAATATGGCACTTGTGAGATATTGAGAGGCTAAAAATAATTAGAAATGTATATTGATCAAATATCAAGTTAATCTTCTAGTATATTTTCTCTCTGATTGTATTTACTTATTATGTTTGGATTTTTTTTAAAACCGCTCTCACGCTCTGTACTGCATGACAGTTTTTGTTTTCTCAGATGAACTTGTTTATATGTTTATTTTATGATGCTTTACTCCCACTTGTACTGGCCAATGGTCATTAGTTGAACTATATTTATAAAAAATATATTATTTCTTATTTGATTAGCATATTATATATTAACAAATTGTTATATAATTATTTCATCGTGTTATTTGTTATCGTTTTTTAAGATTCGAACTTTCGCTTGGCACCCTCCAAGTTAAAACTTTGGCTCGACCCTTGGTTTCATCTCTAGCCTACCAACTTGTTTGTGACCAAAGGCTTTGTTGTTGTTGTAGTAGTAGGAGCTGTTTTGTTAGGAGGAAATACATTTACCATTGATTTTTGCAAGCACAGTAAAAAGTTGAGTAAACGATTTATGATAAGATTTAACGAACTGATGCTACATAATGAAATACTAATAAAATTTCCTAATAAGTTGAAGATGAATAAATACTATGTAATGCCATGTATATGATTCTAGCGAGAATAGTTCCAAAGAAACATAAGATGCGCAAAAAGGGCCTCATGTAAGCCGAATAGCTAATACCAATGCATTTTACTATTGAATACTTGCCAGACAACATGGTCATTATCAAGTAATAATCATGCAAACTCAGTTTTCTCTGAAATTGATCTAGTTTGGTAAATAATATAATTTCATGTTATTTAAGTGCTAAAAAGGTTGTTACCAGATGATTTAACAGAAAGGTTATTGTACAAAAGCAACATCTCGACTGCTATTCTTCACCTTCTTTCCAGATTCATACATGGAAAAAATTAAGATGCAAAAAAGGTGTCTAATTAATAATTAAATTAATTAATATGTTAGAGTACAAACTTCCGCATCGATCAAAGCCGCCCCAATAAACTAACTAATCTAAATCATAAGCAACAAAATGTTACTTAAAGAAAAAGCACTTGATAAGGAGATGGCATAAACAAAAGACATCACCTATTTGTCCTCAATAGTTCAAAATATCCTAATAAGCAAGGACCGCCACCACTCAGTCCATCACTTTCGTAAAGGCAGGCTAAGATATATTTATTTTAAGGTGGAGTCCTTTCCTAGTGTCAACATAATTATATGAAGATAATTTAGTCCATTTTGCCTAACCATTTCAAAAGAAAAATTAGAGGATGAAAGATCAAGCATTTTTAAATGTGGGTGCGTGAAATAGGGTCATTCAGAGTATTTGACCACCTGCTATTTCTAGTTGTATTAATCAATTGATATCGAAAACTCATGTAATGAGTAATTTGCTTTCCGAAAGCTAACAAAGCTCCTTTTTAACCACTTCACTAAATAATGTCTGTTTTAATTATGAACATAGGAGAAAATCAATAGAATGTATACAAAATAACTAATTCAAGAAATGTATCAAAATAAAACAAGTATGCCATAAATTTATTCACTTCGGATAACTTAGTATCCTCCCAAAAGGGAACTACAATCTTCTAGTTTTTATAAGTGCTATTTGTCATGTTCCATTTTCATTACTTCCATTCAAATTAGATAAATCTCAATCACCATAGTATGTTAATAATAGGGGAGAGAAATTGGTGTTCGAAAGTGGCAAATGTTAGATTTGCCTCCACGTATCTTATTCTTCTCTTTGAAAAAAAAAAAGGTAATTCAACTGGATAGAAAATGAATGACGCTGTGACAGCACAGGAGAAAGAAATTCTTGTACGATTTTTCCTCCTTTTTTTGGGTCTAAACCTCTTTTCTTTTCGGTTTTGAATGATACACGATAACAGTAACCATTGTTGACTTATTATTGTTCAACTCCATTACTCCAGTCGAGAAAAAGCGAAATTTTCACATCAAGAACTATGTATAAATACACCATAGTTGTTATCAGAAAAGAAAAGAAGGAAAAAAAATCACATAAACATAGACTTATACTCTTATAGTGCCATGAGTGCATGTTTGTTATTTTATCAATTGGGTTGGATAACGTCGTGGTTGCTGGAATGGTGCACGCTCTTATGAGTCTGAGTGATGAAAACAGAGAACCGAGAAACTAAAAAAGTAGAGCAAAAACCGCTGTCAAAAGTCAGATTAGTAATTTCGTTGTTTGGAAGCGAAAATGACAGCCTCGAGTTTCAAAAAATGGTAAGTAAACTTTGTCTATTTCGAATTTTTAACTTTCCAACAGGAATTAGCAAAAGACTAACTGTTTTTTTTATGTAAAACGGAGGCATATTTAACAATTAGTAAGGGAGAGAATCAGTCCACTGTATAAACCAGACGGAAACTTTTCATAAAAGACTAAGAAATAAATTTTTTTAATAGGTAGGGTTAAAGACATTTTGAAAATTTCACTTAGGGTTAGGGCACAAGTAATTGCGTCCCTAAATTTTTTCATTTGTCTTAACTCACGTGCATTTCTTTTAAAATTCAGAACAAGTTTTGCATTTTAGAAATGCAAGTATTACTTACGTTCTTAAGCCTTTGTAATATTTTTAGAGGACGTTTGATCCTATTAGTTAAAAAATTATTTCTTTAACCCTTTAACAAAAAATTCCAAACCAGACAAGTGGGTCCAGATCACGTGAGAAACTAGAAAGCTAATAACAGAAGCACGGTTCAGGACTTGAGCAGAGAAAAAAAAAAGAAGAGTTACTAAACGAGAAAGGCGAGGTGCTTTAAAATTCACGTGCCTGGCTGCTACGACTGGGAAGTAGGAACGTGGTTCAATTTTTATAGGCCGGACCCACAAACAAAATAATAGCTGTTTAATGTTTACTGATCGTGATAGGAATGTGGTTCTCACAGATCAGAGTGGGTGCCGAACTCCACACGGATCCCGTTTCGGGTCTCCATTACATAGGCTCAAAGGTTTCTTTGTTACTGATTACTAGATCCCACTTGTCAGCGTTATTTCAAGAAAAAAGAAAAAAAGCCTAGGACCATCATAATATAGAAGATAGATAGATAGATAGATAGATAGATAGATAGAGGCAAGAAGAAAACGCCAAATGTCAAATGATACTAGTGATTTTTCCATGAACGACCCCGCAAAAACACATGCGCTAATAATGTCGAGCACCAGAGAGAACGTGAAAAATTAAAAATTCAGAGTATCCAAGAGAAATATACCCGGAGCAATTGAGCAAAAACCAATACTATTACAACAATACGTTGTAAATATGTCTTTCTTTTTTTATCGTGTGTACTATATAAATAATAACTAATAAGCGAGCTGTTTACCTTAGGGTTTCAGTAAAAAAATATAAGCGAGCTGTTCAAATTCCAAAATTAAATTATTTTTTTTGGACTAGTTCGGAGAAAATTTTAAGATAAATTTGAAAAATAGAAAGTGTCAGAACCTTTTTTCAAAAATTATGATACAAAATTTTGTTTTAGCCACTTATATTAAAAAAGTTCAAAGGAATTGCCATTTTTTTTTCAATAGCATAAAAGATGTTGGTCACTCACTAATGACATTACGTACGTGCAGGGGCGGATCCAGGATTCTCGCCAGGAGTTCAAGATTTACAGTTTTTTCCAAGGGTTCAAAATGATGGTTATTCTTAGAAAAAATATTTTACATGGTCTTTTATGCAAAAAAATTTCAAATATATGATCATTTTTGAAAAAAATTCCAGAAGGATTCAATTGCACCCCTGGAGCAAGGTGGCTCCGCCACTGCATACGTGTGCTTTTTTTTTCTTTTGTTTATATTTTATAATATGAATGAATTACGTATAAATTCAATTTTGAACCGAGTAGCAATTCTGAACTTACAAAGGACAAAAAAAATTGACAAGTCAAGTTTGATCTTACGTGAGTTTGACGTCCACCAAGATTACAGAGTGTTTGAGTGTGATCTGTAGAAATATTCGGATAAACTATCCCCGGCATATGAATTTTTTTTCCAAATTATATTTCATTTCAATAAAAAGATAGACTAAGTACGAATCTAATTTAATTTTACTCGGCGTAGATTCCGGAATCTAGACATAATGGGACACAATACAGACGAAAGAATTGTATATGATAATTGAATAATATAAAATGGTCCACAATATTTACTTTATACTTGTATAAGTTTAATCTTACGTCACTTACCAGTTACCACTCTTTATCTCAATTAAAAATCTAAATTGTTCATCCCCATCCATTTCGCTTCGGAAATTGTAATTTAATTTGTTTTATATAAAATTCAAAGAATATCCTGTCGAAATCACTTCCACAGAATTCGGCTCATTAATGTTTAACTTTTTTATTTCAGGATAAAAAGAAAGCACCGAGAAATAAATTGTCTTGGTGAGAAATTGGGCCAACAAGCACATTAATGTTTACCTTTTTATTATTTTAATGCAAAAGGAAAGTACGACGACATTGAACTTAGGTCACAATTCGGGCTAACAAGCTCGTTCGTTAATGTTCAATTTAATATTTTCATTCAAAAAAAAAGACCGTAAAAACTTGGTGACGATTTGAGATGGAAATTTAGACATGATGGGAAACATTTTCACTGCGTTTGCTCGTATGTCATTTTTACTAGCATCGATTTGAACTCTTATTTTCATTATATTTCCCATCTCCATCGTTATTTTGGTGGGAAAAATAACTAGTTCCAACATAATTTTATTTTTCCCATCTTCTATCACACATCGACACATGTACGGATGCCTCAAATCTAATTAATGGGATCCACATCCATAGAATCTCATCCCCGTAAATAAAATGCAAACGAACGGGCCTATGTTATTTATGGAGAGAGATGGGAAATGATGCAAAGTTTGAAACAAACACACAACATTAAAAGCAATGATAATGCAAGTTGATTGGGAAAGTTGCATCGAGAACATCAAACTTCAAGTACTCTAATGAGGGACAGACCAAAGACTGATTTTAGTCAATTATTTGGATTTATGTAATTTACTTAGAGGTGGCAAATCGGATCAATCGGGTGGGTTTTGGTCGGATCGATTCGGGTCAGATCGTATTAGTTTGACTGTCTAAAATAATCGGATTGGGGTCAGATCGAGTGAGGTCAAGTCGAATTTCGAGTAGTCATGTGTAAACAATTTTCGGATCATGAGTTGGGTCGGACTAGGTCAGGTTAGGTTTCTGGTTGGGTTGCGTCGGGCTTTTTCGGATGACATGTCGGGTCCGACAAGACCGGGTCTGGTTTGGATCGAGTTGCACCAACAATTTTCAAGTATTATTTTGAGTTTTAAGTTCAATCGGACAAGATCGGGTCGTGTTATTGAATTGTCTTAGTAAATCTTGACTTTCTTTAATATTAATTGTTCATAAAATTAGATTATGATGTGAACAAAATATAATTAGATCAATTTATAGGTTGTATCATGTCAAGCCGGGTCGGGTCGGGTTGGATTCGAGTTCTCATGTGTCGCTCCATCTCGGATTATGGATCGTCTCGGATCGGGTTGGGTCGGATCGGATTGGGTTCGGATCCTCATGTGTCGCTTCATCTCGGGTTACGGGTCGTCTCGAATCGGGTCGGGTCGAGCCCAAATTACTCATATGTCGCTTTGTCCCGAGTTACAAATCATCTCGGATCGAATCGAGTTCGGACAGTTTAACTTTATTATATATCAAATCGGATCGAATTCGTATCGAATCTAATCAGACGAATTTCTCGAGTCTGGATCAAATTCTGCCGCTTCTAAATTTTACTAGACAGATCGAAATAAGTTACTTTGCCACTTATGCATGTGTATCATGCAACGGTAGGTCGGTAGCTATGAGATGGGACCCCAATTTTATTGGTACATCAACTTTATGAACTCCAAGCTACATCAGACTCGAAAATATTATAAATATGCATCGTAATTGGAAAGAAAAAATGTACAGACGGATCAACCACGTTCCTCTTGAGAAACATTTTCTATTTCTGTATGTATAATAATTAAATACAGGCTGCTGGAATTGCACATATATACGAAATTTCAGATTAAGATTGACTAGATGATATATTAATTGTGGAATTTATTACCTTAGCTAACATTTAAAAAGAATTCCATTAGAACTTGAGACACTCTGAAGAAACGACTCAGTGAAAGATGCATGATAGTCTTTTTAAATATTTCGAAGTGAAGACAAAAAAGAAGATCAGTTTTAAATTACATTCGGTCACGAGCAGAGATTTAAACGTGAAAACGAAACGGAATTATGGCATTCCGTTTTCGTTCCGTTTCGTCTTACGAAAAAAAAGCGCACATCAGCTAGCATTTGATTATCTAATAAGCTTTTAAATTAGCTTTGATACTACTTTACAAATGAAATAAAAATTATTTCGTTACCGTTTCGTAGAACGAAACATAGAATTACGTGATACTGAATATGCTAAAACCTTTATTGTACGAGAGCATGTGCGAATATCGTATCGGATATGATACGAATGCGTCGATACGGCGATTTCAAAACTTCTTAAATACATGTGTGACTATATATATTAAATTTTAATTTAAAAAATAATTAAAAATATTAAATTTAGTAAATAAATTAATCAAAAGTTAATAGTGTGACTTCTCTTGGATGCGAATCTCCTTCATGCTTCATGTTTCACTCATTTTTCTAGCGATATAACAAAAATTATTAGCGATTTTACAAAACTTGATTGTCACATGTAATTTCGAAACATATCGAGACATCGAATTTCGTCAAAGTGAATAAAATAATCGGATATGCCAATCTCAGTACGTCACGTAGCTTATCGGATACATATCACAAGAAGTATATGTGTATCTGAGTATCGGATACGTATCCGATACAGTGCGACAAAGTACCGTGAAGTATCCGAGTAGTATAGGCTAAAACAAAAGACCAAATTTAGATTTGTTACTGTTCCTTTTTTGCACGAAAATAAAAACATATTTTGCTTTTTTCGTTGTAATATGAAGAAAAAATGTTTCATTTTTGTTTCGTTCACCACGAAACGAAACAGAACACGTTCAAAAGTAATATGTTTACTGCCCTAGTAACGAGCACAGAAGAATGGATGACGGATCCTCTCTATTCACCTATTGAAAATATTTAACACTATTATGATTGTGACTAGAGGTGTCAGATTTCAAACCGATCTGACCCAACATGAACCGACCCGACTCGACCCAACCTGATTCGAAACGACATGTAACCCAAGATGGTGCGACATATGAGGATACAAACTCGACTCGACCCGAGACAACCCGTAACCCGAGATTGAGCGACACATGAGGACTCGAGCCCGAGCCGATCCAACCCGACTTAACCTGATACAACTAGTAAATCGATCTAATCCTATCTTACATACATCAAAATCGAATTTTACTAACAAATTAACATCAGGAAAAGTTAAGATTTAATAAAACAATTCGATAACGCGGCTAGATATTGTTCCATTGAACTTAAAACTCAAAATAATACTAGAAAATTGTCGGTTCAACTCGACCTGAATCCGATCCGATCTCGTCCCATCAAACCCAAAATTCAAAAATTGTCGATGCAGCCAGAATCGATATCTGACCTGATCTCGTCTGACCCGACTCATAACTCGAAATAGTCAACACCTACCGACCCAAAATCCGATCCGATCTCATCCCATACTATCTACAACCCCACTTTTCTAAACTATCAAATCGACTGGACTCAACCAAACCTGACCAACATACCCCACTGGCCGCCTCTAATTGTGAAACATAACACCTCGGATCTAGTGCCTAGAGGCGTGGGAGATTCTTGTCCCCCACAAAAAGCAAGTTCCATTTATCCACAAACTGATTTAAATTAAAAAAACTCCTAAATTATTCGATGATATTTTATAATATCTATTCTCTTTGTCCAAACAGTGAAGTAAACTTCCTGAGAGTATAATAAACAGAAAAAATACTAAATTATCCAACATTCTCCGCTCCAACTTTATTGCGTCTACGGCAGTACACTCATCGCGTGGCAACGTATCCTACGATTATTTTTATATTTCTTTTTTAGTCGAACTACCGCTATGACCATATATAATATTTTTTTTGTAGTGATAAAGAGAGGGATGTTAATGGTTAAGTTAACGAACCGATTTTGAATTATGTCTAACTCGACTCGTTAACGAAGTACACATGTTATATAATAATTAATTGATAGATATTAATATCTAATTTCAATAGTTAAGTACAAGTTGCATAATATTAATAAAGATATAGTTTATAAGTGCCAAAAATATTTGTAGCTAGTGATTCGTTTGTGTTCGATTCGTTAAAAATTGGTTATGAACTCGTTTGTTACTAATTTGCTATAAACTCATTCATTCACAGTTTGTTTGTTAACGAATCGATCTTAAACTTGACTTAGCTCGTTCGTGTTCGACTTATTTACATCTCTAGTGATATAATACCTTCGGCACTGCCCTCAAGCCTCAGCTTCTCCGCTGAAACTGTCGTGTGGATCTACGAAGTCCCACGCTTTTATTTTAGAAAAATAAAAAGACTTTTCGACGTGAACAAATATGGAGATACCGTGCATTAATTCTTTTTCTTCTTCTTAGATAAATACAATATTTTATTAGTACAAGAAAAATGTAGTCAATAGGTTCCAAAACCAAAAACAAAAAAAACGAACCAAGTCAACAACAAAACTACGTTTACACAAATTTCAAGGTTTTTTTAGCATTCTAATTTTATCTGTAAAACACACCGAAGAAGTCGCAGCGAGACCGAACGAACGTACAAAAACGTGTGAACACGACAAAATTTTCTAATTGGTGCTGTACTTCTCATTATTTTCCTGTGTTTTGTGTGTTTTATATCCACTGGAGCGCTATATTATCGTATTATTTTTAAGAAAAAAAGAAAGCAAGAATGGCGTAGTTTTTGCAAGGAACCTGACAACTTCCTGGCAAATTAACTTTCCACCTGCCTACGGGCTTTTACTCAAAAAAAAATTAACTTTCCACCACCAATAAACAAACAGATCCAACTCGATCGCAGTGTAAACTGATATAAGAAAGGGTAAAATAACAAAAAGGCTCTTGTACCATGCTACATTGCGTACCATTGGGGACCCACACAAGCACTGAAATCAATCAAATTCAAAACTCATAAAGGAAGAAAGAGAAGCACGTACCAGGACGCCATTGGCGAACCGCATGAGCACCGTTGATACAAGTGCATAGGCGGCTAGCTCGGTGGATCCGATGTGGCCGACGAAAGCCTGGCTGATCACCGTCACGCCAAATGTCGAGAAGCGAGTGAAGATCGAGGGACCCGCTACAACCCACAGTTTCTTGTTCTCTTCTAGAATCTTCCTCCCCAGGCTAATATTCTCCCCTTCTTCCTCATCACTTCGATCTACCCTGTTTGAATCCTCGAGCAATGGCACCTGATCAGCATCAGCTCCATTCTTCTCCAACAGCTCCTTTGTCAGCTGATCTCTCTCCTGGGTATTAGCATCCTCCATTGTTGATCGCTCTCTCCTTCTCTCTATTGATTGTGATGGATTTTGATTAAGAGATGATGTGGCGATCTGAGAATCCCTAGAAGATTCGAGTTTCTCTCTCTATCTTTCTATGCGGCAGTGGAGGGATCCGAGAGAATGGGAGAAGCCGAGAAGGGAATGGGTTATGGGGTGGCCAGCGAATTTTAAAGAGGGAGAGATGTCAATTGTCAAATGACGAAAATGTCTTTAGACATTCATTTAATATAAACTACGTTGGACATGTTAGAAATATAAGTTGGAGATATAGTTAGATGCAAATTATGTAGTTGATTATCAATGTAATGAGGATAGGAGATATTAGAAAGCATGACTAAAATAATATGCATGGTACACCACATTTTGTACTATGCATATAGATATAGATCATTAAATTGAGATTTAAGTTGCTCAATAAATTCTTCATATGAAAATATTGTAGGAAATCAAATTTCGTGATTTTCAGAGCTTTCTAGCTATTTTTTAAATATTTTTTAAAAACAGTCCAGATTTAATACTACAAAAGTGTCATTTCTGGACTGTTTTTAAAAATATTTAAAAAATAGCAAGAAAGCTCTAAAAATCACGAAATTTTATTTCCTACAAGATTTTGATATGAAGAATTTATTGAGCAACTTAAATATCAATTTAATGACCAAATTAAATACAAATGGGCGCATAGTACGTTATGTGGTGTACTATGCATATTATTTTAGCCATGCTCGATATTAGAGTTGGAGATGTTTAGGATAATAGTTGAATCAATGTTATAAATAGACCCTTGTATTTGTAATCAAAATACAAGATCAATACAATTCATTTCTCTCAATCCCTCTCTTTACAATTCTTTTATGGTATCAGAGCCAAAGCTCTGGAATTAGGCTTGCGCCTATTCTTATTCTATTCCATTCAATAAATCAAGATATTCCAAGAATAAAGCTTTATTACAGAATAAACCTCTCTATTCCTGTCATTAATCCTCTATTCTTAGACATAAACCTCTATTTTTAGACCTAAACCTCTATTCTACTCTCTATTCCACTTATTCTTTGAGACAGATCAAGAACGGTCAATCTTATCTCCCACTATTCTGTCCTTTATTCTCTCTTCCTCTGAAAATCACGATCGAGAGAAATCAAGATCACAGATCAGATCGATCTGTCAGCTCACCACCATCGACTTCACGCGCCATGCTCAGATCGAGAGCACCACACTGAGACTCGAGAGGCCGACCCCAGACCAGCACCATCGTCGATCATGCAACCACTGCCGTCAAGAGCCACATCATCGATTGACACGACTTTACCTCCCTGATCCTTCCACCTCACGACACAGTGCACCATCAGTGATTCCTCTTTTCTTGTCTGAAAACAAGAACGAGACAAATCAGTTAGTCTCAGATCTGACTGGTAATCTGACTGTTAGATCCGATCAGAGATCAAACACCTCCACATCTTCTTTCTCTGAGATCAGATAGTAGCAACAACCACCGCATCGTCGCAGAAATTTGCCACCTCTGTCGTCAAACAAGATCAGAACCCTAGTGTGGTAACACGACTGCGTGCAGATCATCGCCAACGATCACGGAAACCGCACCACATCGAGACTCAAGAGAACGGCGAACCTAATATTTGCACAGCCGCCTTCCCTGACATCGGAGGGTAAATTAAACGAAATCATATGCGCTCATTTTTTTTTGAGTTAATATATCATCTCCCACTTCATGTCCTCCTATCGCGTTCCTCACTACGCGACAAACAGTTACGTGATACAGTATAAAGACTTGTAACATTTAATATAAAGACTTCCATGTTAAAATGGAGACTGCCAAATAAAATATTATGTGTACATTTCCTGAGAAATGAAGACTGCCAAAAGTATAAAGACTTTGAATGTTAATTATAAAGACTTTCATGATACAATATTCATTGCAGTATATAATTAACAAGGAAATTACAAATAAATACTACATGTCTTGAGAAATGAAAACTTGACACTAAATATTTATTATAATGAATCCAGTCCAATAATATAAAGACTACTACATTTGAGTATAAAGACTTACATTCAGTATATAAAGACTACTACATTTGTCGTATATGAAATGCGTGTAAGGAGAGCTTGTAAGGGGGACAGTTAGTCGCTTCCTTTTTTTCACTGTATTAGTTAAACTGAATCGTAGATTAAAATTTTGCGGTTCTTAAAAAAATATTATAGATTAGTCATGATAACTTGCAGCTTTGTAATAATAGATTAAATTATTCTCATATGAAGAAGTAAAAAAAATTGTGTTCTCTTGTAATCAATACTATAAATAAATTTTGATCTCCGTGTCCTTTCTCCTTGACACGCGGACACGACATTAAATTGTATTTCTAATAGGAAGGTCAGAATTTAACGCTCGCTTGGCTCACTCATACCTAAAGATGGCTCACTACCGAAGAGATGGCAGCATGACAGTATGTATAAAATGTAGCACCGAGTTCAAAAGTTTTCTTCCCAGCGATTGTTTGACTGTGTACGGAAGGATTCGATTTCAATTTTTTGAATGAAAAATGTGCATTATTATGTCGGTGACAGTTCACAATATATTAAAACCAAAATAAGGATATGTTTAACTAAAAGGATGTTGATGGCCATAGAAAAATAGGGATACTTAATATGACTATTGCAGCATACTATGATTTAAAGATATTTGGGTCTCATCACTATTGTTGGTGTATCCTCATGGTTAGCCATCAAGTATTTGCTCAAATATTTGCATGCCTTAATGAATTAAAAAAAAAATTCAACAATATATTAATGACGCTTCAATCAATTTCTCATCAATCTCCTCCTCTTTTGCACATTTTTTGTTATCATATAGACTTTTCTAGCAATCTCTCCCTCTTCCATCCATGAAAATTTCCACTACACCATATACCATATTAATGTTAGGTATAAATATATTACATAACTTATCACTTCGGCACAACATTTGTATAGGAAAGAAAAAGTAAGACATTTAAAGGTAAAAACACCGAGAGAGGGAAGAAGAGCGTCATATTTGATTCCTCCATATTATTTTTCAATTTTTCCTTCTTTTTCAATTTTTTTCGTTCTTTCTGTTTTTTTCCTTGATGTAATCAATAATATATATGTATATGTATAGCTTTGATTCCTTCATATTATTATTTGTACTATATTATTATCAAGGACATCAAGATTTTTTTTCTTTGAGTTTGGATTATATTTAATTTGTTAATAAATTATACCCACATATTCATATGAGTTGTTTTTTTTTTAAATTGAGGTTACTATGGATTGAAAATATACAAATAATTTTTTAGATTATTTCCTATTTCTATTTGATTTGATTTATTCATTCACTTAGCTACAATAATTCATTATTATGTTTTAGTATTGATATATGTCCAATTAAATTTTTTTATTGATTCACTTAGCTACAATAATTCATTAGTATGTTCTTAGTATTGATATATGTCCAATTATATTTTTTAACCATTCATTATGACAACACAACGCTACATTTTTTTCCTCGCTTTTATTTTCTTCTTTTTTATTTTTTTCGTTCATTCTGATTTTTTTAATTTTTCTTTTTTTGCCAGATTTTTTTTGTATCGAGGACATCAAGATTTCTTTTTTTCTTTGATTTTGAATGATAATTGATTTGTTAACAAATTATACCCGCATATTTCATACGAGTTTTTAAAAAAAAAATTGAGGATACTATTGATTGAAAATATAGAAATAATTTCTTAGATTGTTTCATAATTCTATTTGATTTGATTTATTCATTCACTTAGCTACAATAATTCATTAGTATGTTCTTAGTATTGATATATGTCCAATTAATTTTTTTTATTCATTCACTTAGCTACAATAATTCATTAGTATGTTCTTAGTATTGATATATGTCCAATCAAACTATAATCTTCTTTCTAATTTTCTATTTGACAATGTCGACTAAGAAAAAAATAAATGATCCAACATACCACTGTCCACACCATGTGAGAATACAAATTTCTCGTAATCACCTATTGAAATATAGAGGAGCCAACGATTGATTGAAAAGATACGGCCAAAGTACTCAATGCAGATGTGCAATTCATATGAAGATTCGGTCCATACAAAAGTAGAATACAATTTTATAAGCACAAGAAGTACTCTGCAAGAAAATAATGAAGACGACGAGGCAAATTCAAAGCATACACCAAGAAATGAAATTGAAGAGAAAACACCTTATGGAGTCAATACCTTTCACTGAATATGACATTCTACTTTCTCATGAAATCGTCAAAGAAAAAAATAATGATAGATAGAAATACTTTTCTATTTTTTAAAATATAATGTTTGATTATTATAATTTATTTCTTATTTTCTTTGTTACAAAATATTTTAATCTACATTTTCTTAAAAATATATTGAGAAAAAAAATTAATATTCATTTTTTTTTCAAGACGCGGCGAAGCCGCGAGCCGTTATCTAGTTCAAATAAAGCACCTGAGTCAAATGGTCTTTCTTTCTTATTTTATCAATCATTTCGAGACTTATTTAAAGATTATATAATGCAATTAATCAATGTTTTTCATCTGATAAGTTAGAGATTTCTAAATTAAATATGGCTTCCATTGTTTAATTTCTAAGAAAGCTGATGCAAACTAATTAAAAACTTTAGACCAATTAGTCTCATTAATTATAATTTCAAAAATCATAACAAAAGTATTCGCAAGCAAATTATCTTCACATATGGATCGCATTATTGATCAATCTCAAACAACTTACATTAAAGGAAGTGTCTTAGACAATGTAGTTTCTGCTCATTAAATTCTACGTAAAATTACAATTCATGAAATCAAATGCATTTTCTTTAAAATTGACTTGGAAAAAATCTTTGATAGAGTAAATTGTGACTTCTTATTTGAAGTATTAGCATGCAGAGGATTCAATTCAAAGTGGGTTAGTTGGATTAGATTATTTTTTCATGAAAGTAAAACTTGTTTAATGGAATCTAGGTGAGTATTTCTTCTGTAAAAAGAGGAGTTAGGCAAGGAAATCTCCTTGCTCCATTCTTATTTGATTTAGTTGTTGATGCTTCGAATGTAATCTTATCTAATGCAAGAAATGTTGGTCATCTAGAAGGAATAGGTGATTTTGATCAAATAAACAATATTTTGAATTTGCATTTTGCAGATGATCCTTCTCTTTTTAAAAATAGATGTTGCAGAGATTACTACATTAAAATGGATTTGAAAATTTATCATGACTGAAAATTAATTTTGAGAATTGTGAAATGATTCCTTTAAACATCAATGAAAATCTAGGGACTTATTTAGCAGGAATTTTGAGAATTTTAATTATTTTCAATGAGATGGTTTTATTATATGAAATTTGGAAATAAAATTTGTCTGCTGGAATTATCAATCAATTATTTAAAAAAATATATTATGAATTTTTTCTCATAAATTCTATAAGAATTCAATGAACATAAAGTCAATAAGAATTTATTTGTCAAAATAACTGACAAGAAAATATTTATTAATATAAAATAGAAAAGACCAGAAGATTGAAATTAATACAAATTTCGTTTGTTAGAGATTTCAATAAACTTAAAGTCTTTAATCGTTCAATTATATATTTTATTATCGTTATAGAAGGCTTGTTAATAGTTTCTGTCTATTATAAGAGATTTTCTGTTGTAATTTCATCAAATATTCGCCCCGCTTATTCAATTAAAGCTTTTTTTTTGACAAAAATATTCAATCAAAGCTAAATTATTAAACAAATCTCTTTTGTTGTGTTTGAGCAATTCAGTTCTTCTATTTTTTTTATTTGTTCAGTCTCTTAAAAATATACGTGGTGTATAAAAAATTTCTAAGAAAAGAAATATATTTTATTTATGTCAATCCATTGCAAAATCAATTTTCACAGATGGCTTATTTTTGTTCCGAAAATATTTAAATATTGCAAAATTAACGAAGTAAAATTACAACTTGCTTTCCATCTTTCTTCCCTTCTTTTTTAAATAATGAAAAATCAATTTTCACCAATTGCTCATTTTTGTTCTGAAAATATTTAAAATATTGCAAAATTAATGAAGTAAATTTTACAACTTGCTTTCCATCTTTCTTCCCTTCTTATTAAAATAATGAAAACATGTTGCGGATTCGTAAAAGATTAAACTATAAGAAGTAAAATAATGAAAATCATATTTCACCAATAGCTTATTTTTTTTCTGAAATGTTTAAATATTACAAAATTAAAGAAGTAAATTTACAACTTGCTTTTCATCTTTCTTCCCTTCTTTTTGAAATAATGAAAACATATTGCGGAGTTGTAAATATTAAATTAAATATCATCGGTTGCTGGAACCCATTACATTTTCTTAAGGACCGTTTTCATTTTTGCATTGCACCACTATAAGGTTTTAATATATGAAGCGTGTTATATATTTATATATATAGTCACCGATATTTTGGAAATAGCACAAAAGCTGAAAAAGGAAATAAAAAGAGGCCTTGTCTTGCTGGATATTTCTCATTGACTAGCTATTAGCTTTCCTGTGAAGAGAGGTTGTGATGCATTCATTTTCTCATTACGGGCCTTGTAGTAGAAAGCTAATGGTAATACCAAGTTTTCATTTTTTATCTATATTGTAAGTAATTTCGGATAAGTATTCTTCGGTGCATTTTTTTTTCATCAGAGAGGTACGCTCTCAGGATCGTTGGATTAAGATCGAATGCTCGAATATTAACCATATAATTTATGAAGAGTTTTTGCATTGTTATCAGAAATATTTAAAATACATTGGACGATCCAGAAAAATTTCCACCCCTCTGATGCAAAAAGATGGAACGAGATCTGGTGCTGCTCGGGATGGTGTAGCACAGCATCTCGACCGTCCGATTTTTACTGATTGCATCAAGATTCGTGTCAAAATATAATGCCCCCCTGATTTCCATCACTAGCGGTCGATCACGAAATTGACGGTCGATCCGGACCGTCCATCTGCTGTAACGCGCTACAGATTCGGGTCCAAAAAATTGCACCAGAAAATACAGTTCTAAATACCTATGTTTAGTGTTGTTCTCCACGTTTGAAAGGCTGAATCACAAACCAGTCTTACAACGACAATAAAGAAAAAACATGAATTTATTAGGCCCATTCATATCATAGAAGGCCACATATGATTTTGTTATATTATTGTACAAAATGTGAACACACTCTCAAATGTCGTGGAAACAATATAGTAAAATCATCATAATATTTTTTCTTTTTTTAAATTTAATTTTTTTAATTTTTAAATTAATAATAGATAAATTATACAAAAATGTCAGTGTAATAAATGAATTATTTTGCTTCGTATGTAGGGCTGTCAATGGATATGATAGGATACGGATGAAGGTATTTTCATATTCATACCCATTAAATTTTTCTTTACCCATACTCTACGCAACCCATTAATTTTTTTAATTCATACCCTACCTATATTCGTAAAAAATTTCGAGTAACGAAATGGGTAACGGTAGATAATGACTAAAGAAAGATAACATTTAATAAAAAATTTGTATAAAATCACAAAATAAATATATACTACTAAAATACAACAATAAATAATGCTCTATATATTACAAAAATCACAAAATTTCTTCTCATGTCACTAAAAAAAATATACCATACTCATGTCTGATAAGTTGATGTAAAACTTACTCATATCCGCTTTAGTAGGTACGATACGAATCGAATAAACGGCCAAAAGAGTTTCATTGACAACCCTATTTGTATGATACGCTAATGCGTTGTAATTTGGAACAATGGAACCAAATAGTATCTAAACGATCATGAGTTATAATTTTTCGAAGGTCAAATTATTCTTGATTTAAAATAATATGGCCTTCGGATCAAATAATATTGCAGAGTACATCCCATGTCCTAAAATGGTGACAATTTTCAATTTAGCTAATGTAATTGCATAAAACTATGCATTTATGATTTATCTAAAACGGAGACAGTATCATTTGATCTGAAGGGCATGTTGTTGGCCGGTCTTGAGAAATTTGAGGTCCGGGGCAAAAGAAATTTTAGATCTTTAATGTAGACATTAATTTTTTTTTTAAGTTCAAAAGCGCCTTGTATTATCAACAATACCTACAATTTATAAACTACCTTTTAGCAACAAAAAAAATAGAGACCTAACATTGTTTATTTGAAGACGAAAGGTTTCAGCTTACATAACATTGTTTATTTTAAGATAATTTGTCGTGTCTGACATTCTGAGTCGGTTGATCCTAATCGAGCCTACAGCAAAAATTTAATTTGTCTGAATAGCAACAAGAAAAGCTGAGATCAAATAAATTGTCACAGGCCCCTTTAACCAACTAATGACTGCAACTGCACATTATTTTCACAGCACAAGTAATGGTTCAAAAGAAAATAAGTGAAGAAACTTAGATTGTTGCTTTCAAGTTCAACATACTCAGAACGTCCAGTTAAGCTCGGACATAATTAAGTTCAGACACTGAGTTTGAGATCAAGTCCGGACACAAATACACTAATATTCACTAAAATATCATTAAAAGACAATTTTCACTACAAAAATAACAAAAAATACACTAAATATCGCATTTTTTTTAAAATCAATCCGGACACTTGTCCGAGCTTACCCTAAGATAAATCCGCCACTGAACATACGGCATTAAAATTCAACAATTAAGTCAGACGTATTCAAGTTCAAGAGACGATTGGTCCATAACTCAGAATCGATCGAATAAAAAAAAATATCGGATGAATCTGATCGAAAAAATCCGATTAAAAAACATATTTTATGCCATAAAAATCGAAAATATGAAAAATTAGAAAACAAATATGTTTCCATAAATAAGTCAAAGCATTAAAGAATGAAAGCATAAAATCAACTAAAATATTATGCTAAAATCTTAGATCGTACTCAAGTAATATTACAGTACAATGCAATGTAAAAAGTTTCAAAAAATAAAATAATTTCTCATGGATAATCCATGAGCATTAAATTAAACTCTTTCTTAGAGAAGACTCTACAAGCTATAAAGGCAAATTACTTAGAGTTATCTGACCGAAAATTAACTTTCTTATTCACCTTCTTATTTTCTGTTTGGGAGCTAATACGTAGATACTAATATTGATATCGATTATCGGTACCAATGTTATTATGCACATTTAGTTGAGTTATTATGTACTTTATTTGAGTTATTATGCATGTTATTTTTTGTATTGAAATAGTTATGTATGTTATTTTTTGTACTGAAATAGTTATGCATGCTATTTGAGTTATTATGTACATTATTTTGTTAACATGCATAATAATTTTTTTAGTATAAAAATAATATGAAATAACATGCATAATTACTCAAATAATGTGCATAATAACTCAATTAAATGTGCATAATAACATTGATATTAATAATCGATATCAATATTAGTATCTAAGAAACATTATCCTTTCTGTTTAACCTATAAAGAAATGGGCATGTAACTAATACGAATCAATGCAAAATAATTTAATTTACCATAAACATGAGGCTGATAGATGAATTACAGTATTTAATCAAGTTTTAGTTTGGACCAAAATATTCAATCTATTCAATTTGGAGACTTAATTCAAGTAGGTTTCATATTCAAGAAATTAGATTGTCAAATCTTCTCTGCGGCAATTGGAATATTCAACGTGTCAACTACTTCTCTACAGGAAAACAACACTAAGAGGTAGTGTTCTAAATTTGTGTCGTTTCGTTTCAAATACGGTTTGACACGACACGACACAGTTAGTATTTTATTATTTTTACCGTGTCTTTCCGTGCCGTGTCAAAAATTAGAAGTGATCGGAACGGAACGGTTAAGACATGGCACGTTTAGGCACGCCGTGTCTAAACGTGTCGTGTCTTAACAGTTCCGTGCCTAAACGTGTTGTATCGTAACTGTGTCGTGTCTAAACGTGTCGTCTCTAAACATGTCGTGTCTAAACGTGCCATCTCTAAATGTGTCGTGTCTAAACATGTAGTGTCTTAACTATGTCGTGACTCGTGTCTAAACGTCCCGTATCTAAACGTTTATTTTTTAAGATTTGTAAAGTTTAAAATAGAATAATTAATAAATGCAAAAGATTTCAAAAAAATTTGAACTTCCGTGTCTATCCATGCCTAGCTGTGTCTATCTGTGTCGTGCCGTGCCGTGCCGTCGTTTCGTGTCTAAATGTGCCGTGTCTAGACGTGTTCTCGTGTCGTTCCGTACTATGTTTTCGTGCCGTGCCTCTCCCCGTAAATGTTATGTGCCGTGTCTGTCATACAATATGAAACTTAAGCATGACACGTAAATAGTACCGTGTCGTGTCCTTATCGTGTCGTGCCGTTTCGTGTCATTTTTATTCACGCAGAGACGATTTTGAGAATCCTACTCAGAGACCACCAAGATCGTCGCACAATAAAAAATTGCACACGTAAATTTTTAATTTGTTGCATCCAGAATCTGTGTGCCAAGATATATGACCCGTACGAGTTGTCCACACACGTAAAAGAGGTGCTCCACACGCAAAAAACACAAACGGAGCGGCACACAACCCATGGATACTGACCCTTCTTCCTAACCTTTTTATGTTTTTTCTCGTCTCCGGCTTATTTCGATCTGAACCGTTCAAAACTTGGCTACCGATCAAAATACCTGCTTTCTGACTCAAATCACAACCGTCTGTGAATGTTGATCGATTTATGACGGTCGAATCGAAACAAGCACGATCCTACTTGTATTTGATACAAGCAGCAGATTGGGATCCTTTTTCCCACTCTCCCTCACGAATAGAGGTGGCAGAACCCGACACGACCCGACAAACCCGCCCGACCCGACCCGACCTGAACCCGACCCGACCCGATATTTTGATGAAGTCAAACTACCCGAACCCGACCCGACCCGACTCGGGATGATTCGTAACCCGAGACAAAGCGACCTGAGCCCGACCCGACCCGACCCGAGACGACCCGTAACCCGAGATGACACGACACATGAGGACCCAAGCCCGACCCGACCCGACCCGAGACGACCCGCAACCCGAGATGGAGCGACACATGATGACCCGAACCCGATCCGACCCGACCCGACTTGACCTGATACAACTTGTAAATTGATCTAATCCTATCTTGCCAACATCATAATCTAATTTTAATAACAAATTAACATCAGAGAAAGTCAAGATTTACTTGTACAATTCAATAACGCGATTCGATCTTATCCGATTGAACTTAAAACTCAAAATAATACTTGAAAGTTGTCGGTGCAACCCGACCCGGTCTCACCCGACCCGACCCAAGACCCAAAAGTTGTCGATGCAACCCGACCTGAAACCCGACCCGATCTCGCCCGACCCGACCCGTCACCCGAAAAAGATCGACACAACCCGACCCGAAACCCGACCTGACCTCGCCCGACCCGACCCATGACCCGAAAGTTGTCGATGTAACCGGACCTGAAACCCGACCCGACCTCACCCGACCCGATCCCAGCCCGACTTTTATAAACAGTCAAACTAACCCGACCCGACCCAGCCCAACCCGAACCCGCCCGACCGACCCGACTTGTCACCTCTACTCACGAACCATAGATGAGACCAATGAGGGATCAGGACTACAATAATTACGGCATGCTTTATGGTTTTTAGGTCTGGTATGTAGCTTTGGAAATTGCTAAGAGTTTGAAATTACTTTGTATTGTTCCAAAAAAGAGACAAAGAAACAAAGCTTGGGAAATTGCTAAAAGTTTATATTTTTGCTCACGACAGTTACACTGAATATTTCGGAGAAAATTTTTAGATGTTTTATGTTAGAAGAGGGTAATGTTTGTATAACGGAGCAAAGGTTAACATTTGTATAAGGGAAAATTTTCAAAATTCAATTGCAAAAGTTTGCATTTCTCAAAATGCCATCACAAAATCACAATTTGTCAAAATGCCATTAAAATCTCTTAGACATTTTAATTAGACCATTATCCTTCTTTTAGCTCAATTTAATATATCTGAAATTTCAAAATGTCCAAATTGCCCCTGCAGAAACCTTTTCCCTTCCGACAGACAGAGATCAAAAACTTGTTAGGTGGATACTTTCTTAGCAAACTTCGACTCAGTTGAACCCTACAGAGACCAAATGAAAACGGGGCATTGAAAACATTCGACTCAGTTGAACCACACCTTGATTATCTTGAAAACCGACAAGTCCTCGCCTCGCCAGGTGGAGCCTCGCCAGAACCGACCTGATTGCCTCCTGCTCTCTACCCCTCTCCAGTCGGTAAGTCACTCGCCTGATTAACTTGAAAACCCTCGCCTGATTAACCTTGCTCTCTGCCCCTGCTCATGGTTGCCAAGTCACTCGCCTGATTAACCTTTCCGTTGTTCGACCAATAAGCCAAGATTGAATTTGATTTAACTGGAAACCCTCATTCTATTTCTTTTGGTTCTTTCGGCTGCTGGACTGACTTGGTACCAGTGGATACTAGTGGCTGCTGGACTGATTTGGTACCAGTGGGTATACCAAAAAATGTTGGGATTTTGGAACTATTTTGGTAACCAATGTCTGTTGGTTTGGTACCAAAAATTCGGTTGAATGAAAATTTTCCCAATTTATAACTAAACTATTTCTTTCTTTGTAATAAGAAAGGCATGAAAACAGAAAATGACGAAGGCATCCCATTGTATTACTGTCGAAAATGTCGATTTCCTTGCGAGGTGAAGATCTCTACTACTCGAAGTAATCGGGGTAGAGAGTTTTATGCATGCTATTGTACGGATGGTAGTTTTTTTCACGCTTGGTGCGACGAGGTGCATTATTATCCTTTGTATGAAAGAAAGCAAATTGCATTCATTAAGAACGCTATGATTGTAGGTTTTGCAATTAATCTATCTATGATTGCACTTTTGTTGTATGTTGTAGTTGTGAAGTTTTGTTAATTTAGATGTTGGCTACTATTATGTAGTAGAAATTATGATATGTGTTGAATTATGCTATGCTTTGGATGTTTAATTATGCTTATGTTTTCAATGTTGTTTTGTTAATTAAGAACGCTATGAATGTTTAATTATGCTATGTGTTGAATTATGCTATGCTTTGAATGTTTAATTTGCTACTGCACATTCGAGTTGGTGATAATTGAGTTGGTGAGGTCTAATTGGTGATAATTACGCTATGAATGTTTAACAATTGGCTTTTGAGTTGGTGAGGTATGTTTTAATTTGGATTATATACTAAAACAGTGAACACATCATAAACGACTTCTGAACATATATTTTCGGGAAAATTCCTATACTGAACAGAGAAACGCTGGGTTTGGGTTCTTATTGTTTAAGCAATTGTCTAAGCAATTGTCTAAGCAATTGTTTTGGTTGCTGCCACGTTGGCTTTTCAAAGGATATTGTAAAGCAGCAACTTCAAAATATAAACAGCAATATACCATTGTAGGGAGCATCATAAATGTTCTAGGGAGCATCAACTTAGAATACCATCCATCATACAAAATAGATGCAAAATACCAACCAGCAACAAACCAAAATATTCTAGGGAACTAAGCAGCAACAAAATATTGTAAACACAAACAAAATATTCTAAACAGCAACTGTTGCTTCAGATATTTCCCTGACACTTGCTTCTGCTCCTTCCGAATTACTGTGCCTCTTTCTGAAAAATTACAAAAATGATGGCCTAATTACAAAACTTAACCAAAACAAACAAGAATACCATCATAGATGCAAAATATAATAGAATGAAGCGAAATACCTTTTACTGCCTAATTTTTGACCTCGTGAATGCTCGTCTTCACCAACTTTACAAGTCCTCTCTTGATGACCATATTGTTTGCATCTCTTACATTGTTTCCTTCGCCCACTCGTTTCTAGACATCCCCGTATTTTCTCCTTTCTAGGCCTACCGGGAGGTCATTTCATCGTAGGTGGCCATACTTTAAATTCAAGATCAAGCTTTTCCCATAGTGAATTATGAGGCATTGCTGGAATTTTACCTGAATAAGCCACTTTAAACCTATCAACCGAGTAGTACTCGTGCACATAATCTTCCATATTTGCTCCTCTAAGTGAGCAAATGAAAGAAATAGCATGTATGCAAGGCCTTCCAGTGATCTGCCACTCTCTACAACTACACTTTTGTGCATCTAACTCCACAACATGCCTCCAAATTGTACCGTCCGCTCCTACTCCACTAACCTCACCATAGTCATCACCCCCTCTTATGATTTTTGGCCTACCACAACTCCTGCTAGATTCATTCAAAGCTTTTACTACATTTGGAACAATCCGACCTTTAAATGTACTCGCTACTTTCCGCCTTAAGTTAAATTTCTCCAACAACAACTGTCTAATCTGATCTAGAAGATCAACCAAGTGCAAACCTTTGTATCCTTTAATCCAAGCGTTGAAACACTCAGATATGTTATTATTCACGTAGTCGACTTTGCTCACCTCGGAAAATTTACTCCTGCACCATATAGCCTTGTGGTTTGTATTTAAGTAAGCAATGATGTTGGGTGTAGCTTCTGCAAATGACTCTGACAAATCTCCACTAGAAACGCTTTTGATGCAGAATGCATATCCGAGTCATAGACATTACCTGCATAGATACAAATAATTCATGTATTAGTGCAAACCAAACGATAGACACACACAATTGTAGGATAATATATTACCATGAAACTTCTTTTTGAAATTTTTCATCAAATGTCTCATGCACTCTCTGTGTTCACAACTTGGAAAAACACTTGGAATTGCGCCTTCAAGTCCTTTCCCTGCATCTGAAGATATTGTTAAACCAGTTGGAGTCCCTATCGCTCGTTTAAGCTGAGTCAAAAACCACGCCCAGTTGTTAGTGGTCTCCAAATCAAATGCTCCATATGCAACTGGATACAACCAGTTGTGCCCATCAATAGCACATGCAGCTGCAAACTGACCTTTGTACTTTCCTAGCAAAATGAGAAACATAGACGATTACATTGACAATTTTAGCAACTTACAACAAAATGATATAGAGAAGACAATAGAGAAATACCTGTCAAATGGGTTGAGTCAATACCTAGATAGGGTCTACAACCATGCACAAACCCATCTATGCATGGCTTAAGCGCCACAAATATCCTGCTGAACTGTACCTTGTTGCCATCTCGCTCAATATCTATCTCGATAATGCTTCCGGGACATCTCTTCTCCAACTCTTGCTTGTAACTGTACAAGATTTCAAAGCTCTCCTCCCAATTCCCATGAATTTGATCAAGAGCAGCTTCTTTTCCCTTCCAAGCCTTGTTATAGCTAACCTTGACATGAAACTCACTCTCCAACTTGTTTTTGACGTCTTTGGCTCCAACTGATGGGTTTTGTTTCATCCAATCAGTCACCCTCTCGGATGCCCATGACCTTGAGACCATATTACCATCAACCATTGTAGTCGATGGACACGCATGCTCGTGTGGTAATACTTTGACCTACAATAACATAAGTTAGTATACATCATTGGAAAAAAATATTCACGAGAAATATATTTGCATGATTTACCTTGAAAACTTTACTTTCTTGAATTACGGAGGCATGAATTCTCCAAGGACAACTAGGATTTCTGCATTTTCCTATGAACCTCTTCTTATCAGTCTTAATTGTGACAACTTCAAACTCGTTTTTTATAGCATAATGTCGTAATGCCTTCCTAAAGACATATACATCAGGAAATAACGCACCAAGCTCTATCTTGGGATTTTCCAAATCAAGGGTAAGTTCCATTTCATTTTGAAGCACACCCTCTATAGTAGACTCTTCATGCACACTATCTAATGTAATATCATCAGAGTCAATATGAACCTCCTCAGCGACATGTACCTCATGATGGTCACCATCAGAATAATAAATGCACTCATCATGCAAAGCCACATAATCGTCACCATTTGGGTCGTCATATTGTAAGAATTCTTCATGGGTGCTCCCCGCTTGACTCTGACTACCAACTTGAACAGTCGGGGTTAGTTGAGCCGGGGTGCATGGGTGAGCATTTGTACCACTACATCTTGAGCTACCGTCTGAATCACATATCACTACCCGAAGTGATATATTTTTTTTCCAGTTCATACATCTTGAACATATCCACAATTTGTGACTCTGATTCTAATAACGATTCTGTTTCCTTATTTTTTTGTTTCATCCATGTTTTGGGTGTTTGACACGACCCCCAACTCAACTTCTCCGATAAATCATTTTTCAGTTCACACAACGAAAATCTATCCGAATCAATAATCCATTTTAATGTCATGCCCTTAACATATATCTTTCTACCATTATCTTGCTTGTTCCAGTATCCTTCAACTTTCACCTCTAGCGTAAATGTTGTTTCTGTCATGACTTCTTGAGTAGAGCAGTGGTTCAATGTCTGTTTACAAATGTTATAAAAATGATTAGTGTCAATTACTTAAAAGCACTTATATTAGCATTATTCTCATGCTTGACTAAGACATAAGAAATGTACACAAGGGTTTTTTTTTGTAGATGTCTTTTTGAGTAAAAGAGGTATGGAGCTGGGTCTGATTGAGCATACAAACATATGAGAATAAAATGGGTATTACGTTGGGTCTATAAACAAAGAATCCAATCTTCCTCTGTCAACTAGTAGTAGGCCATTCATTGAATTAGCTA
Source organism: Eleocharis quinqueflora (assembly GCA_964058865.1). Lineage (NCBI taxonomy): Eukaryota > Viridiplantae > Streptophyta > Magnoliopsida > Poales > Cyperaceae > Eleocharis > Eleocharis quinqueflora. The sequence goes on along the minus strand of CAXKVX010000203.1, from coordinate 55,529 downwards.
GGTATATTTCTTTGGTGCCGACCTACATGCTAGCAAACGATAGGCGAATTGGACTTACTACTGGTACAATCAACCATACTGGTACAACCCTACTGGAACAATAAAATGGAGCTGCTTACTGGTACAACCTTAGAACTATTACCGATGGCGGCAGCTCAAGCAAGAGGTGAGCAAGGCGAGCAAGAGGCGACCAAGAGGCGAGCAAGCAATGTGACGATGACCTTGGGCGATGCCACGCGATGCCAGGCGACAACGACCTTGGCCTTGCTCCGTCGACCACCTGGGGCTTGCTTTGTCTCTCAGCCGATAGGAGCCTCCGTCAATCAAGGTTGGAATATCAATTGAGTCGAATAGGGTTCAAAATGTCTAAGAAGTTTTTGATCTCTGTCTGTCGGAAGGGAAAAAGTTTCTGCAGGGACAATTTGGGCATTTTGAAATTTCAGATATATTAAATTGAGCTAAAAGAAGGATAATGGTCTAATTAAAATGTCTAAGAGATTTTAATGGCATTTTGACAAATTGTGATTTTGTGGTGGCATTTTGACAAATGCAAACTTTTGCAATGACATTTTGAAAATTTTCCTTTGTATAATATTTATTTGTCGCTACATGTTCTTTATCAAAATAAATAAATAAACAAGTGACATCGCATCTCTTCTAAAAATAATATTTGTATAATTTTTCTAAAAATAATTGTATAACTGACCAAAATGATAATATTTGTATAAGCGGGGAAAACATGTTCTTTAATTTTCTAAAAATAATTGTATAACTGACCAAAATAAACATGTTCTTTAATTTTCCAAACTTCTTTTAAAATAAGCGGGGAAAACACCCACCTCTTCATTTTTATAAAAAACGAAAAAAATTACACAAAAACATCACTTCCACAAAGAAAAAAAACATAACACATCCTAACTTGCTAATCCGATACTGAAGTTGCATCGATACCGATATATATGGTGCCGATACACCTTTACCATCTAACCAACCCTCATCCTTCCCAAATTGCATTTTATCTATAACAGTAGAACATATATAACTGAACCTAAACAAACAAAGTATTAGAATGTAAAATATCATCAAATTGAAAATAGTGATATCCCTGACGCTCCATTCTTGACACTGAGTGCACCAGAAATTCCTTCACCTGAAGCATTGCTCCTCTTGAACTTCACTACCAGAACCTGTCTCACTTGACCAAAATGTCCTGATTCCATATACCAGTATCCAACCCCATCAGCTTAACAATATCCAACCCGCTTCACTAGCATCCTGTACCTCTATTGGTACTTGGTATCAGTAATGGGTCCCTTGTCAGTACTTGGTACCGGTATGAAAACCTTTATCTCTGGACCTCTACTTGTACTCAGCACCAGGCCCTTTACCAATAGCCAGTATCTGTATCAGAACCTTCAACCTCTGGTCTTCCCTTATCGCCATTGGTGCTGAAGGTAATCTTTCGTCGTCGTTGCTCAACCACCCGTCCAACACAAGCTCGAGCAAAACCCTTCCCATGATGGCATAGAACAAATCTCTACCGCGCAATCACCTGGGTCGCCTTTACCATTGCTCGGCCAGTCTTTGCAAACGCCTACTAACAGTTTAGAGGAATGCACAACCATCGATCCCATCGTATCTGCCAGTGCTACATCCGAATCCGACAAAACTCCCTTGCACACAGTCTCATGCTAGATCCTTTAGATCCGTCGAAACCATCAGATCCATTGATTTGAGTTCACATGTACATCTGTCAGATCCATCAGGTCCACATCATCCCCTCGACACTGATCTCATGCCAGACCCATCTAGTATCATTGATCTCTGACCATTCTGTCATTTTCCACAAACTCATTTTCATATGTTGTGTCAAAAAATAATAGAAAAGAGGCAAGTCACATGGAAGACATGACATGTCTAAGATACGACACACGCAATGAAACGTCGTGACATATATATGTGCCACGCATATGAGACATATATGTTTCATGATTAAAAATCAAATATTAGCATAATCTAAATACAAAGATTAATATTATCTATTTGTTGGACTCAGATTGTTAGAGATATCGGTTAAATGTAGACCTTAAGAAAAAAAGAATGTACATTTTAACATGTTCGAAAACACTTCTACGAAAAAAAAATATGATGTCTCTTGCCTTTCCTTCTACGATGCTCTCACTCTCTGTACTGGTGAGTCCCATCCAGATGGTTGGTCCCACATCCATAGGTGTGGGACACATGAATGTGGGACACTGTGGGGACAAAATTTCGAACTTTATAGCAAGGTCCAAACAAAAACTATAATTTGATCATTTTTCATGCATTTACAATTTACTAGTGTAACAAGTAAAGAATTGAATAGTTCACCATGATTGACCATTCAAAATTATTGATAACGATTTGGAACTGGGAGGTCGCATGCTCATTAATTAAACCACGTGAGCTTCAACACTTTTCATAGTAAAGGAAAACAAAAACATTACGAATTTAAACTGCACACTGCATATATTCACACCTCATAAGTCTTATCATTTATTTTTATGATAAAAGATACATAAAATGTTATATAAAACAATAATAACAACAACAACATCAACTAATTTTGTATGACAAATATGTTGCAAGAGGCTAGATATATATTAAATTCAACCTGACTGGGTAATTTATTTTGATGGATTAAGATAACAACTAGGAAAGAATCTTCAGAAGGATTGGCATTGATATTTACTCCACACGAGTATCCACCTCAAATTCCTCGGCTTGCTTGAAAAATTCTACCATAGTAGGAGTAGAAAAGATGAGGTATTTTTCGGCCTCAAGACCTCTTATAGCTGTACGCTGTTTACCATGGGAACACAACATGGAATATCTGAAAGGAGGTGAAGTATAGAACAAATTTAGACTAAATTCCACAGTCACTACCCAATTCAAGATCTGTTGGAGATCGGCCAACATAAAATCTAACAATGCATCAAACTGGGGCTCTCTTGTTACGAAGTACTTGAAGAAAGACATGGCGTCAGGAATCTTTATTAGAACATCTGCCCTAGCTCTCAGATCCACTTCCATATTTCTTATCAGCTCAACAATTTCAACAAGCTTGGACTCAACTATCACCTGTGGTGGAATTTCAACTTGGGAAGATGACACCTTGGTCATGCGTCTAACAGTAACAATTGAAGGCTCGGCCTTGAACAATAATTCCTTGGCTCTACAAGCGCACACAAATTACATTAACTTTCAAAAAGTTCATCACAATGATACTTATGGCTCATACAGATATATTTTAATTAATTACTAAAAGTTGCTGGGATGAGATCACTACCTGTATGAGAAAGAGATTTTGAGAACACTTGAATCACCTTCCTTGTCAGTAGCAGGGAGTTGGAGGTTCATTAAAATCTTACGAACTTCTTTACTATATAGATCACCAAACTTAACAGTTACAGAGCCAGCAGCCTTGTTCGTGGATTTCGGATATTGTCCCGCAGAGACCTGTTCTAATTTTGATTCTTTCTTTACTGGACTGATAGTCAGCGTCAGGTCCTGAACAACCACTGTAAGAAGCCCGGCCAAACACACAGATATTGCCTTGGTCAAGTTTGCTGGAGTGCTAACTTCTGAGAATGTTCCTCCCATGCTTGCGGTTGCGATAAGCTCGAGACCCTAATAGAAAGTAGCAAGATGTTTTAACAGAGTTGTACAAACAAACTTTTCCTTAACACTATCTCTTACTAATTTAAGGGATTTATTGTATAATTTTAACCATACAGGAATACAATATCCTCCTTCCAAATGAAATGTGTGCACGGCCACATTGTCCACTCGAGGATTAATTTTTAATTTGATGGCATCTATCATACTTCTCATCGGATCAACTGACAAGAGCATTATGCTAGCAACACGTCCAATGCTGTTACTACGATTCTTGATAATCTTCAATCCCATCTGAAGGCCATCATACATGTTGCACTCCAAGCTGTCGGTAGCCTTCAAATTTATCAGCTGAGTTTCAACTTCCTTTTGAAAAGTTTCAGTTACCCAGCGCAATGGATATACTGTTGTGACTATCTCTGAGAATATGACAATTGATAAACGATCAATATCGCTAAGTTTCTTGATCAGAAATAGCATAGCAATTTTGAATTCTTTTATCCAGGACTTCATGCGCTTGCCAACTTCTACGACCACCGGTCACAAGGTCCAATCCGGGTCTGTCGCTGATGGAATCCCATCCAGTGAGCTCCAACAACATCATTTGTTTATGGTTTGCAAGTGGGGTCATCTTGTTTCTTGTGATTCTCAGTTGTACTCGTCCATCGTTTAGGAGTTCAGGGTTTGGATCTGAGTAAAACACAAACCCATTAAATTTAGTACTCTTGTTATTGGATTAAGTATATTGTAAATTAGTTGTCATAACATGGCTAAATTGTTATCAGAAGAGTTTATAGTACTCGACCAAAATGATCAATAAAAGAAACATTAGTGCATGAATTGTTAAAATTAATATTTTAGTTTGAGAAATAGCAAAGTTAGTAAGTTGGTCAATTAGCCAAATGGTTAGATAAATGTATTTGAAATTTCTAGAGAGATTACTTAATTGTTTAGAGTTTCTAGAGTAATGTCGGAATGTGGAATGCATATACTTGATACTTGTGTCATGAGTGGAGGTGGCAGAACCCGATCCTATCCGAGAAACCTGATCCGAAAAGACCTGAACTCGATCCGACCCGATCCGAGATGACTTGTAACCCAAGACGAAGCGGTACATGAGCAACCCAAGCACGACCCAACCCGACCTGAAACGACCTGTAATCCGAGATGGAGCAACGAGGACCCGAGCCGGACTCGAACCGAACCGAGACTACCCGTAACCCGAGATGGAGCAATGAAGACCCAAGCTCGACCCGACCCGACTTAATCCAACACAACATGTATAATTATCTAATCATATCTTACCTACATCATAATCTAATTTTACTAACAAATTAACATCAGAGAAAATCAAGATTTAATAACACAATTCAATAACGAGGCTCGATCATGTCCGAATGAACTTAAAACTCAAAATAATACTCGGAAGTTGTCGATGCAACCCGACCCGAACTCGATATGATCTCAACCAACCCGACCCAAGACCTGAAAGTTGTCGATGCAGCCCAACCCGAAACCCGGCCTGTTGTCGCTCGACCCGACCTATTAAATGAAAAAGAACGACGCGACCCGATCTCACCCGACCCGACCCATGACCTGAAAGTTGTCAACACCTGACAAACCGAAACCCGACCTGACCCGATCCAAACTCGCCCGACCAACCCGACTTGCAACCTCTAGTCATGAGTGATGACATTTAAATCATAGAATATCTAAGATACATCATATAACTTATAAATAGAAAAATAATCATTTGTAATGGTAAGATAGAAAAGTAAGAGAGTCGTAAGTGGATATTGAAATTATGAAGTAGAGATTAAATTTTATGCTCATTCCTTTTTGTTTCTCTTCCACTAAAATACTAAAAAAGCCTAAAACAATAGATCAACATCAAAGAATGACGAGACTAAATAAAGTAGAAGAAACATTTACTGTATGAGGAATAAACCTCAATTTGAGGGTGAAACAATTACCTATCACTGTTGAAACTCACTGGAATTACAACTGATAGACTAACTAAAAGATTACATTGATGGTAATATTCCTTATTAGCTTATTAGCACCTCAATACTTCTAATAAATCATCCGGTATTATTATTTTTTAATATCACAATTTGAACAAATTGGATACTATTTAGTTAAAACATATTCATTTATTAGATTATATATTTTACGAAAAAAGATATCTCTATTTTGAGGATTGGTTTTTACATTATATCCTATAGAGTAAAAATTTAGAATTTCATGCAGATATTAAACATTAATTAAATTGGAAAATCGGTGATATAGAAAACAAGAAACTTCAAAAGATTTGGAACAATGATTACACAAAACAAAGTGCCATCAGCCATCCAGCCTTTTCGTTTATGTGGATAAAAATATTGAAAGAAATAAAACTCACCATCACTGGCGCTTGGAAAAGGCCCATCAGTCTCCAAACTCCAAAAACTCCATTTTGTGGGGAAATATTTGAGGTTGAAACACTGCTCGTATTCTAGGCACTTCAGCATGGTAAAAATGGTGCTGAGGTGGTACAAGTTAAAGTTCAAATATTTCATGTATCTGAGACGTAGTATCTCTATTTTCCAGCCAGGCTTGTTTTCAAATTTAGTAATCTTCCCGCCTCTAATATATAGCCTCTTCAACTTTTGCAGCTCTGCGGGGTTTAACTGTTCCGGTGCCTCAGTTTTCGGATAGCCCCTGATATCCAACTTCTCCAAATTTTTAGGAAATGAAATTGTCGCAACAGTACCACTGTCATTATTGTGTCCCTTAATTTTTTGTTTTCCTCCAGAAGGTCTAAAACTGTATCTGCTTTGATTCTCTGCCTCAGCCAATATACTTTGTTCACCGGGAGATTTTTCATTTGTGCCCCATGTTACTGTCAACACAGAAAGGCTTTCTAGAGATTTCAAGCCACTCAAATCTTCAGGATCCAAATGCATGGTAATTCTAATGCTGAGTTTCCTAAGTTTCTTCAATTTTGAGAGATCACCTAGCCGGCAAAACTGTGTTTCTTTACCCACATTGCCAGCTACAAAGCCTTTTAACACCTCTAGGTTAGAGAGTCCACAGACCCATTTTGGCATATGATCTAATAGGAAGCACTCTGAAATATCTAGATAAGTCAGATTCTTGAACCACTTCTGTTGTTGAAATTCTAACCCGAGGATTTTATGTGATTTTGATTGTCGTTTCTGGGGTAATTTTTCAAATTATGACAAGCCCTAAGATCCAGTATCCTCAGATCTTCTAGTTTCCCAATTGAATCAGGGAGCCCTTCTATCCCTGAAATGCTTCGAAGGCTAATAAAGGTCACCTTTTCACCAAGTTTCTTCAAGAAGTCGGTTTTATCGACATCGATGTGGTCCATGAACATTGTTCCTTCAGAAACAATTCCCTCCATTCTATTGTGGACCTTGAGCTCAGTGTGCCAGTTACCAAATTGAAGCGCTTGCATGGTCGGGTGATCACTCAAAACCTTTTTGGTAATAATATCCTCGGAATTGAGGTATTGTAGGTTCAAATTTAGAAGTGCTCTCACATGGGATCCGTCATCACAGTAGAAGTGTAGAATGCCTTCGTCGCTCTTCATATCTGTACAGAGCCCTTCACTTACACAGGTGGAAACCAAGTGCCTATGAATTGAAGGATTGATCATGCACCAGTTAACAGCTTGATTATGTCTTCTGGTTTGTACTGGTTGGAGAATGTCTTTATTTACCAGATCAGAAAAGAAAGTTTCTGCAAGTTGCTCCATTGTTGTATTTTTATTCTCCCCCGAAGGTACAAGGCCCAGACCAATCCACCAGTAAAGCAATAGTCTTTTCTTTAGTTTTGCATTTTTTGGGAAAATGCCAAGGCTATAGAGGCAAACCCTTTGTTGTGGGTTCAATTGATTAATATATTCGTCAAGGTTAACAGAGCTATCATAATCTGGATTACTGCTATTTGATGGTTCACCGACTTCAGATGTTGCGCTTTGTTGAGGCAAATCTGATGCCGTATTGTTAGGTTCTCTTCTATTTCGTGAAAAATAGAGAAGTTCATATTCCTGCAAGTTGAAAAGTTTCTCAAGCTTCCACTTTAGCAAATCCCAATTGCGGTCATTCATAATTTCTATTTCTGGATTTTCATCTCCTTTATTCTCATTTTCATAATCAATTTGTCTTTCAATTCTCTTAAGGTGATCCATTAGCTCATTGTCCCATGTTTCTCTGCTCTGGAGAACTTCTTTCGTCTTCTCAACCAGCATGTATATTATTTCCTCAATGTCAAACCTTCTAGGCGAGGAGTATTCGACATGATTCTTGGCTTCAATAAGATTGTTCACTACTGGTCTAACAAGCTCTTCGATACCGGCCTTCAACTTGCCTTTCTTTTGATTGTTTCTGGTCTTCGACATTGTTGGTTTTGTCACACCTAATAAGAACCAAAGATAAAATACTTGTTCCTTGAGATTTCTGTGCGAGCAGTGTAAAGAAAAAGTGATTTTTTTTAGCTTACAAGAGACTAAATGTAGTTCCTTTTCTTCAAAATTCTTATGTTCAATTCATCCACTTTGAATATTATTGGTTTCTTCTGCCTTCTATTGGCCAATCTAAGGGTATTCTGGTGGAGTTTAATTTAGTTCTTCTTTCTTTATATACAGTTTCTCTTTTACATTTGAGACAATTTTCTTTGACTTTATCAATCGTTAATAAAATAGATGGTTATACTTGGACGTATACGTTCGTATATTGTCCAGTTTTACATTGTCTCAAACTGGCATTCTGGACTGAATTGTATACTTTAGGCTCTCTCGTGCATAGTAATTGAACGCTAGGAGGGTTTTAATATAATTAGATGTAGCAAGAAAAAAATGTATGAAGTGCGAGTTCAGCGACGTCCGATCATAAGATGGAGATGTGAATCAAAAGGTGGAGATGTCAATTTCTATAGAAAAAGAAGCAAGGTTGAGACCCATGAGCGATTCAGGGAATAGAGAGGCGATTTATAAGGCGATTGCCAAGGCTATTGGGGCAAGTGATAGTGATGGGCTCAGAGGTCCCTTAATGGCGGATATCCACACCGCCATTGCTAATCAGCCTAATCTGGATAAAGGAGATCTCCATTCGAGTAATGATATGGTGAAAATTGTTAATCTCTTGGCAGATGCGATCCAGAAATTGCATACTCCTTACAAAGATGCAGTGCTTCGCGGGTCCCAAGCACAGAGTAACGGAGCTCGCATTAATGGCGATCGAGAGCGTAGGGAAGTACGATTGAATTAAAATCCGTACCGAACTGCGCCTAAAATCCTTCGCTGTTTCCATTGCGGAGAGAAAGGACATTTTTTCCAAACAGTGTCGTAACAGTATCTTGTGCTTTAAGTGCAGAGGGATTGGGCATTGACCCGATCGGTGTCCCTCCCAGAGTAGATCTAATCAACAAATCTATGGTATTTCTCTGATTGCCCCAAATTGATCTGATCAGATCATTGCTCAGATCCACACTGAGATTTCTAATTCTTCTCAAATCGATCAGCCTCAACCTCAACCTGAAACTAAATCTGAGCAGGCTAAAGTAGTCAAGTGTGATTCTGAGATAAATGATCTTCTTTGATGATACAATGGCATCTCGAGCTGTAGAATACGAGTTACGTAAATGTGTGGTGTTGCAAACGAATCAGGACTTCCCCAAGGAACGAGTTAGAACTTATGTACGTCGTGAGGCGCCAGCATTCCCATGGAAAATTGATGAGGTCTAAGACTACCGTTTGATGATTAAGGTCACAGATGGTGGCGGGATAAGATAATTAGGCAAGAAGGTACTAGAGTTGATACTGCCTGGTTACAAGTGTATCCATGGGATCTGTCATACGAAAATGGATTTCGTATGAAAAGTCAATGGGTAAGGATCAAATATTTTCCAAGAAAGTTATAGTCACCAAAAGAATTTGAGAAACTAGTTGAGAGCTTTGATGTTGTGCTAGAAATTGACCAAAACACTAAAGATTGTCGTGATTTGAAAGAAGCTAACATAAGAGTTGGAGTTTGTAACTTTGTTGATATTCTAGAATTCAAAAAAGTTGTATTCAAGAACCATAGAGGAGAATTTTGCTGGAATAAGGTGAGTTTTCTCCGTGAAAGATTGATGGAGAATCGAAGGGCAACTCAGAAAAGGCAAAGGGTGAGACAACAAAGAGATCCCTCTCTCCTGCTTTGAATCAGGATCCATCTTTGGATCCACAAATTAGATCAATGAATCCACATAAAACGAAGAAGCTCAGACGACAATACCATCAAGCTTCTCTATTTTTGCTAACTCGTTAGAATTCTGTACTTACTCTCACTTCACTATGTGTCAAGAGAACAAAGTTGAGACTATCTAAGAACTGAGAAGAAAAGGAGTAGCGTGGGTCTCACTTCTTAGAACAAAGTTGAGACTATCTGTCAAGTGATGCTTTCAATTGAAGAGATGTAGTGTCAGGAACATGAACGATATCAAGAAATCGTTCGACAACACAACCTCTATTGTTTACAAATCGAATCACAACTGTCATTTGCTCTTTGACCGAGACATCTCTCGATTCATCAACCATCACAGAAAACAGTTCATCTCCAAGCTCAACAATTACCTCTTTAATTGTTTCTTCTGCACAAACATTCGCTATATCCTTTTAAATGACAGGTGCAACTAACTTTTGATTTTGAGGAGCATTGTCGAGAATCACATCATTTATTTTTTCATTATGATCTCCCAAAAATCTCAAAAGCTCCAGGAAATTTCCTGGATTACTCGAGCTTTCGGACTCATCATGTCCGCGAAATGCCCAACTCCGCCTCAAAATAAGTCGAATGGTATCTATTGTGGCATCTAGTTGTATTCGATAATTCACACCCTCTTTAACACTTTGTTTCTCTACCACAGTTTGAATGCTTTGTCTTTGGTTCATCAAATCCATGCATCTCCTATAAGCTTCACTATGCAAACTATTAGAATCATCAACATGATCATCAAAACCTTTCTTTGTTTTCCAACATCTATAACCCTCTCCCACAAAACTAGTTTGTCCATCTGAATCGGCATTCTCCGGTCTAAATAGATAGCAACAAAGACAAAATGATGCATCTTTAGAAATGCTATATTCCAACCAAGTATTGTATTGACCAAACCAGTCTTTGTTGAATCTCCTCATTTTACCATTTATGTCTCTTTGGGGAAAATTATAGTCGCTAGGTTGAAATTGACCTTTACCAAGATAAAACCTACGCACACGATCTTGTTCATTTGGGTTATATTGAGATAGAGGTGGCCTTAAACCTGGATCAGAAGGAGGATCTTATTCGAAGCTATTAATCTCACGAGAAGAATTGGAGTCTATATTAGATCCAGTTTGCCTCGACTCTTGTGAACTTGAACCAATTGGAAATTTTGGTGCCTTCTTAAAGTACTTGTCCATTTAAAATAATCTAAAATATCAAATTCAAAATCAAAATTAGTACAAATATAATAATTTGGGTGCCAACAAATGATCAAATAGGGCAGCAATTAAATTTCCAGCAAACTATATTTCCAAATGCCAAAATAGGGCAACAACTAATTCAGCAATTAATTTCTAGCAATTAAATTTAATAGTTCATAGTTTCATACCAGAAGGCAGAAGGCAGAACCGCATAAGAGAAGGCAGCGGGCAAATTTCCAAATCATTTCAATTTACTGGTGTGAGATTTTGAATAGTACACCAGTAACCAGTTTAATTCAATTTCATTACCAGCAATTTACTGGCTGTGATTAGCCCCATACCAGCAATTGGTGAACTACCTCAATTTAATCACAGCCACAGCAGCGGCCAGCGGGCAAATTAATCACACATTCACACCATAAGGCAGAAGGCAGAAGAGAAGAGAAGGCTATAGCCTATAGGAACTTTAGCACTTACCAGAAAAACTGAGAAGAGAAGAGAAAAGGGGGTCGCGGTCGATCGGCAAGACGGGCGGAGGCGCGGTCGCGCGTAGCCGCGAAGATCAGTGCACAGATAGACAGTTGCTGGGAAAGGTTTCTCGGGCAGTCGGGCGTCGGCGTGACTGCCTGACTGCCTGACTGGCTGACAGAGTGACAGACACAAGCACAGCGTTGGCGACGGGCGTCGCGATTCGACGAGCGTCGCGATTCGACGAGCGGCGATTCGACAACGTCTAGGCCTCTAGGGTTCGGCTGTTCGAGAAGGAAAGAAATGGGGAAAGGGTGACAGCGACAGAGGCATAGAGTTGGCGACGCGTTTTTTTTTGATGTAAACCAGGTGGGCGTCGCAATTCAATCGCGCGATTCGTGGGTTTTTTAATTTAGGCGGATCTGTTAGACTGTTATCTAGGTCACGCCCGTTATCTCAATTTCTCTCCTGAGCTGATCAGCGCGCGATTTGGGCCGAAATATTAATCTGTAGCTTGGTCTGGATTCAGGGTCAGGCCCAAATTAAATCCAGGGTCAGGCACAATCAGCAAAGGCTACCGGGTTACAGAAAAATGCCAAAATCCAGGGTCAGGCACTTGCCTGACCCTGATATACTGTGGATCCGCCCCTAGCAGCAGCGATAGGATCGAAACTGCTCTGACAACGACAAAAGCTCTAGTTGTGGCTCTAGCTCTGACGCGATCAAGCCCTAGACAACGAAATCAAACGGCCGATCGTCTTCCTCGGTGTTCTCTACGACGAACCTTGTTGGTGGCGGCTACTGGGGAAGGCCGAGCAACGGCCTTCCCAAACCGATCTAAGGTTCCAGTTCACTAGAAATAGCATTCATGAAGAAAAAAAATTAATAATCGGTCAGATTAAAAATAGTCAGAGATTTTAAAAATATTTTATTTGCTCTTCCCCAACCGATCTAAGGTTCCAGTTCACTAGAAATAGCATTCATGAAGAATTTTTTTTCATAATTAACCTAACTTTCGGTCAGATTAAAAGTAGTCAGAGATTTTAAAAATATTTTACAAATAATGGAAGACAATCTAAATTTTTTCTATTATTTTTCTATATTTTTCTCTCTACTTGTCTGTTTTTCAGAATTTTAAAAAATAATGACGTGATTAACAATAATGTCTCTAAATAAATTTCAATTATGTCTGAAAATTTCAGAATTATTTTAATTTTTTAGAAGCGCGATTAACAATAATGCATTTATTTTCTGCATCGAGGTGTGACCCATACAAAGAAGAAAGCATAAGAAAATAATAAAATATTGAATGTTTTAGGAACGTTATTGTTAATAGCGTCTCTGGCCATATGTAAAAAAATTTAAGCCTTAGACTATTAGTTTTAATTTGATCCAATGTTATGTCCATTATGAAACTTGTACGGAAAGAGGAGCTGCAAATTAAAATGTATATTCTCTCAAGTCTATTGGGAATCGTAGGATCTGATGCAATATTTTTGCAAACTTTGTCTGAACCGTCCGATCTATTTTAGATGTTTCTGATTTAATTAAGGGTGTAAGTCCAACCCGACTAATCTGATTAACCCGACCAACTCAACCAGAAAAAATGGGGATTTTGATTTTTAATGGTCGGTTACGGTTTTTATTTTGTCGAACTCGACATCTAATATGTGGGTACAGATTATAGAATAAAACGTGGATGAAACCCGACCCGACCTTTTATATTTAATTAGATAATTATACCGCTTCAATAAAAAAATTATTCAATTTTCGCCACAAACTTACATGTATATTTTTTTCTCAAACTTCTTAATTTTAATTTCTACTACGAATTGACGCCAATGTATTATGTAAATTATTTTTAATTGTTACTTTTACTTTTGTATTATTAAAAAATTGTGTGAAATATTGAAGTTTGTGAAACTCGCGAAATCCGCAAAACCCGACCGCCTAAACAAAATATGAATTGGATGATTTATATTTTTAGTTGGTTGGTTACGAGTTGAAAATACTACAACCCGAATGACAGTTAACGAGTTGAAAATCTATACAAAACCCGACCAACCCGACCTATCAGAGAGGTCTGATATTATAAAGTTTAGCTTGAACAAATATCGATACAAATCAAAGATTGAAATTTCCTACGCAGCACGCGCAGTGTTTTTGCTGTGCGTTACAAGATCTCATTCCACCTACCTACTGAGTGCTAATATCGATTGTAAAAACGAACCAGAACCAGATTACTGATGATCGAATGATAGATCAGGCCATTCCTCTACCGGATCACAGAAACGGTTCAAAGGGACTGATAACGAATTAAGGATTAGATTAGCTCGGTTAAGTACGTAGTAAGTTAATTACAATAGCAACAGTACTGATCTATAATAGATAATACAATGTAAGTTGTATTTATTGTCAAATGATTAGAAAAAAGTCATAAATTTTAAGCTTAATTCTAAGCAACAAAATATCAATACTTATAATTACTTACTAATTAAAAAGATTGGCTCGCCTTTATGTCTTCAAACGTCTCAAGCTTTCTATATATAATTCTCTGTTAATCCTGTTGATTGATTGTGAGCTCAAACTCGTCAACTGCATGATAAAACATTGAGTCAGAATTCGTTTTATCAAAGAAAAAATGTAATAACTAATGTCCTTTTCAATTACCAGAGAGGGGGATTGGATCAGTGAGAAAGGTTGAGGGGGAAGAGAGGCGTCGTTGGCTCGTTCCTTTCCTATATATATGAAGGAAGCTTTGCCTACATGAGAATTTTAGTTAAACAAGAAAAGAATATTACAATATTAAGAAAGAAGGAGAGGAAGATATCAAGATATATATACCTTGCTCCTTGTCGAAACAAGAGGTAGCGAAGATACCTTGCTCCTTCTCAAAATAGAAGGAGACGAAGATACCTCATACCTTGCTCCTTTTTCAGAATAAAAGGAGACGAAGATACCTTGCTCTTGCTGGAGAGAAATGCAGCGATCATAAGAAAGCCAATTTCATATTTTCTCGTTAAAAAGCTCAATATTACATAAAATATCCTAACATGTTTTATTATAGGGATCACGGATCACCTTACAAACAGCCTACCAAAAAAGACCTCTATCATCATTAGCGCAACCATATATATATTTGAAAGTATATAGCTATTTTATTTTCAAATTCTTTTACTATTTTATCGAAGGCATTGAAAATGCATTAATTAACGATTTAGAAAAGCCTCTAATTTCAACGGTTCAAATCAGTCGTTTCGATTTGAAATTCGAAATAAACATCCATTAACACGTTTTCAGTTTTGCTAATGTTAATATGTTGGCCGAACTATATATATATATATATACATATATGAGAAGGGATCCGTAACCTCCTCTTTCTAGCCTCCGCTATCAAAATCAATGAAAATGATCGATTTGAACCGTTGAATATATTCTCCATACTAATGTAGATTTGGATACCAAATTTTACATTTTTTGGAATTTTTTACTATTTTATCGGAGAAGTTGAAAATGTATTTATCTAACGATCTACAGACATTCAATTTTCAACTCATCCGATAAAATAGTCAAAAAATTCAAAAAAATATATAAAATTTGGTCTTCAAGTTTATATTATTATGAAGAATATTTTTAACGGTTCGGATCGACGATTTTTATTGATTTTGATGGCGAAAGCTGCTGGAGGCTACAAAAAAAAAAGGCTACGGATCCCTTCTCTACATATATATAGAGAGAAATGCTATTATGCTTTGCAAAACACGTGCTTTGAAATTGTGGATATTTAGATCACACTTTGTGATTCGTCCGCACATGATGATTGAAGATACAATGGTCCACAATTTCAAAGCACGTACTTTGCGAAACATAATAGCATTTCTCTATATATATATATATGCATATATATATATATGAGAATGGCTAAAATAATATGCATAGTACACCCCATTTCGTACTATGCATATAGATATAGGTCAATAAATTAAGATTTAAGTTGCTCAATAAATTCTTCATATGAAAATATTGTAGGAAAAAAATTTGTGATTTTTAGAGCTTTCTTGCTTTTTTTTAAATATTTTTAAAAAACAGTCCAGATTTAATACTACAAAAGTGTCATTTCTGGGCTGTTTTTTAAAAATATTTAAAAAATAGCAAGAAAGCTCTAAAAATCACGAAATTTTATTTCCTACAAGATTTTGATATGAAGAATTTATTGAGCAACTTAAATATCAATTTAATGACCAAATTAAATACAAATGACCCCATAGTACGTTATGTGGTGTACTATGCATATTATTTTAGCCATGCTCTATATATATATAGAGAGAGAGTTAGATTATTGTGAAAACGTTTGCATTTCGGCCGAAGTGCAAAAGTTTCACATTAACCAAATTTTTATGATCAAAAGATACATTTAATTTGCTCACTAAGTTTTTCAAAAGTCGAATATAAATTTACATTTTAACCACAAAAGTTGACTAATATGAAATTTTTGTACTGCAAATGTTTTCATAATACTCTAAATATATATATGAATTTTTAGTTGAATTCAAACCCACCTATATGCAAGGAATTACTGCACGATCAAATAATATTTGATCCATTATCCTACCTGACTGATTAGGATTATCAAGTGAAGAAAAAAACCGAGCTTTGTTGGGTTATTTTCAAACTATAATTTCAAAGAGCGCAATGCAAAAATCACATTTATCATATCAAATATACGCTTGCCTTTGAAAGGCTCCACACGTGGTGTGTGACAACATTTTGTGTGATGGGTTATCTAACATCTGAAACATTGTCTTGGTGATTTTGTGTTAGCCAAGTCACAGAAAGGATTTCATACAAAGCCTGTAAAGGCCCAATTGATCTAAAGCCCAATATGTTATAAATATTTTACCAATCATTCGTTCACGTAACACTCAAGAAAAGCTTCTCAAGTTATTTGTAGTTAAATGTTAA
Organism: Eleocharis quinqueflora; assembly: GCA_964058865.1. Lineage (NCBI taxonomy): Eukaryota > Viridiplantae > Streptophyta > Magnoliopsida > Poales > Cyperaceae > Eleocharis > Eleocharis quinqueflora. Next base: position 38,995 of record CAXKVX010000203.1, on the reverse strand, counting down.
TTAATTAAAGAGTAAGAAAAAGAGCAAGTTTTGTTAGGGTAGTAGTTGTAAATCTATTTTCAAAATATATAAACAGTGAAAGGGTTGTGTGAATTCAAGCCACCAAGCCAGCGCCTAGTTAAAGATGCAGCAATTTGAAATCAGAATTCTCTCATTTGCACGTTCACATAAAATCCCACGAACCCAGCCTTAGCCACCTCGTGTAGCGTGTAGCATGTAGCGTGTATGGGTCTGTTTGGCAAATAAAAATTAGCATTAGAAAAATGATATAAGAGTGGTAAGAATATAACAGTGTGATTTTGTAATAGTGGTAGAAGAAGATATTTTTTATTATTCGGAAGAGCGAAATTGTCGTTTGACAAGTGTCATTTGAAATATAGAAATATTGATAATGATTATGATATAATATAATAATGATAACAACAAAAACTAAATAATATAATAAATTAATAATAATATGCATTATTTCTGAAATAAGTAAAAATAAAAATATTGATGATAATAATAATATTAACAATAATAATGACTAATAACATAATAGTAATAATGATAAAATAAAAAATATAATAATTATAATCATAATAAAGTAATGCAACAATATAATATACGAATATTAATAATGATCATAATAATTAAATATATAAAACAATAAAATATTATAATTAAATATAATACAACATAATCAAATAATAATGATAATTATAGTAATAATAATAACAATAATATAAAAATTATAATAATATGTATTATTATAAAATAATAAAATAATAAAAATTAATAGTAATTTTTAAAAATATTTTAATAATAATGATAATAAAATATTATTAATAATAATAAAGTATATATAATATACTAAAATATTGTTAATTACGAATATAATACATCATAATAAAATAATAATTAATATTATTTATTAATATTATTTAATAATAAGGACAATATAATAATATTAATAACAATAAATATATATATAATATATTAAAATATTGTTAATTACAAATATAATACAACATAATAACATAATCATGATAATAATCACAATAATATAGAAATTATAATTATTTGCATTATTATAAAATATAATAATTATAGTAATAATAATAGTAATAATAATAATAACAATAATAATAATAATATTAAATTATATATAATATACCAAAATATTGATTATAAATATAATAAAACATAATAAAATAATAATGGTCATAATCAATTATATATAATATATAAAATATTGTTAATTACAAATATGATACAACATAATCAAATAATAATGATAATTACAGTATAATAATAACAATAATATAAAATTATAGTAATATGTATAGTTTAAAATAATGAAATAATAATTAACAGTAATTATTAATATTATTTTCATAATAAAGATAATAAAATAATATTAACAATAATAAGGTATATATAATATATTAAATTGTTAATTATATTGCAAATTTGATTGCTTAGTCATACGTAACAATGTATTCCGGTATTCCATCTATATGGTGGTATACCGAAATAGCCTATTTTACCACTATTCTATTCTTTCAAAACGTGTTTGACAAAATCATATTGTTGGAATAAGCCTCTATTCCGGTATTCCATCAATAAATGGTGTTGCCAAACATACCCTATGAGTATATTTATACATTTTCTTTTGTTTCTCTGTGTGACTGCTGATTTGAGATCTGTTTATTTTCCTATACACTTAATCTTAATCAAATGGTGTAGATGTTCCTTCCTACGAAAACTCTTCAGTAGTTACCACCTATCTGATATACATGTGTTATTTGATATCTCTACAGGGATGAATAGGGTTAATACACAATTTTTGGACTAAATTGTAATTTTACACAATTCACGTTCTAATGACAAATTCCAAATCAAACAATCTAGCAATTCAATTCAAACAATTTCTTAATCTATTAATTTAAAGCAAGTAAAGAGAGTGATCAATAAAATTGCAAACAAAGCGTGACATAAGTGGCACCTGAGATTTTAACATAGTTCAACTATTGACGAGCTTACTCTTCGGACCTCCGATCTCCCAACTTTGGTAATAAGATCGGCATGTTTAACAAACACAAGAATGTTTTTTTTACAATAATGAAATCTAGCTGTTTACGCACTAAGGATAGAGACTAGACAAAAAAAAACAAAATCTCAAAAGGATTGATGAGAGTAAATGATCTCTCAGGTCTCATAAGAATTTAAAATAATTTTGAATCAAGGTTTATTTAGTGTTGGATTTAACAACTAAACGAACCATGTAGGATGCTATACATACTGTGAGGATTTATAGATGTATGTGTTATAAAATTCTCTATTAATCATATGACATAAATATTAATAATCAAGTGATCACTAAAGTATAATTAATATGAATATAAAATTTTACAAGAATGAATCCTTAATGTGTAAAAATGAAATCATGGAAATTATTGATTTATGATGGATTAGATCTAAAACTTGTCACCCCTACTCTGTGGTCTCCAAAAGACATGATTCCTCTACAAACTCTCTCCAAAAGAAATTTTGTCTCTCTCAATAGAATACTCCTTGAGAAAGAGAATAAGAGAGATTGTGTTGTGCGGTCTCTCCATTGGATGCTACAACGGTGTTGTCGTATAAGGCAAAGGAAAACTGACAACAATGATCTTGTTCTTTCGAAAGATTTTGAAGCAACTGCATCAAGAGACGGATAGGAGAATGAGAGGAGAAGGTTTGATGTGCAACCTGATCAAGTTCAGTGAAGATTTTGAAAATAAATGGAACACGGTAAATCTTGTCCTTATGGCAGTTTTCTGAAGTGGTCCTAGAGTAGAATCATCAATTGACATCAGAGCCAACTTGATGAGAATCATATGAATTTGTTTCATTTTCAATCTTGAAATTCATAGATAATAGAAAATTTGGATTTTTCGTATTTTCAGAATTCAAGAGGCTTTAAAATATGTATTTCATAAAAATTTACAAAAGGATGTGTTGATTTTTTTTATATATTACTCAAGGTCTCAAATTTTCGAAAATTATGGCGATTTTTCAAGATTTTTTTTGAATTTTTTTATTGTGATATTGAGATTTTAAGTTGATTAATGCAGAAAAACTTGATTCAATTTTTTTTCTCTTTCAATAATATATTTTTATATTTTCAAATTGATTAAGACCGAATGGAAGGAACTGACATGAGGAAAAATGATCAAGTTCTAAAAAATCAGTGAGATACGAAAGCATCAATGATTCCGACTCTTTGTAACCGAGTCGAGAGGATGAAGAATACAAGTAGAGACTAGAAAATGCAAGTGGAAAAAGTGTCTAACATAAGCAAAATGATTTCGATCTTCCTTTGATGACATGAGTCTGATATTTATAGGTCCAATAAACCTGACAAAAATGGGTCAGTCCCCGGTCGAGTCATTCGTGAGTCTATCAAGTCATTAAGCTTGTACGGAGGCCGATTGTAATGAGGCCTATTAGATAGGTTTTGGAATAGTATACTACAATATCAGCTGATTGAATTTAACGCAAGAGCACCGTTAGCATCACCCCCACCTATCGTTTTCTGTTCTTGTCTTTCCGAATGTTTCTCAATTTATAACAAAAAATTTTTGATCTCCAGTGTCTAAAATAAAAAGAAATACCAACATTCATGTATCACGCCTCTGCCCCTTACCAGTCCTCTTGCCCCTATTTCACTTTTTGAACAACAACGACGACAACAACAACAGCAATAGTTATTCTTTGAATCTGTGTTTTCCTAACATCTTGCTGTTCCTCGTTACAAAGAAATCTTGGGCATGTTCTACAGCTTTGTCATCTTATCATATACTGGGATTTACATTTTGTCTTTGACCCCAAAAAAGAGAAAAAAAACTAAAAAAAGAAAATCAAACTAATTTTTCCATTTTACAAAAATTGGAAGGTTAAGCCTTCCTGATGGAGCCGTATTTATCTTCAACTAAAGTCCATTTCAAGCTAAGTCTTGCAATGGCACGGGTCGACAGCTACTGACTGATGAGGAATTTAACCACAACCAATCAGCTAGCAAAGAATTCACAACCCCAGTGGTGCTATATAAATCCCACCAAACATGTCTATGTGGCTCAACACATGCCATATCCTTCGCCATACATGGTATACCAGTAAGCTGTCCCACGCGACAACATGGGTCTCGAGCATTTTCAAAACCTGATGGTAAAGTGAAAATAAATGAAGGAAGATACCAGTTAAAGACTTGAGGTAGCATTAACTACGGTGATAATGGAACCCAAAAGCTGGTAGTGAAGTAAAATACCTTCTGGTACAAAACATGACAGGTACTTGTACTAGGTTTTCAATTTGGTAGGCCCAATAATGCCTTGAATTGCATGGGACTTTAGTGTCCATAATGACATGTATGCTATAAGAAGACAGAAGTACAAGAATATACCCATATTAAAATGCCAGTTTAAAGTTTTAGCAGTAAAAAACCAAAACTAAAAAGAGTGTTGAAAATTAGATAAAACAAAGCCAAATCTGTTTTATTCTTAATTCAAGCATTCTGATCAAAAACTCAAAGTCAAACACCTTATCTTCATTTTAACTAACAAAATCTGCCAACTTATTACTAACACAACTGCCGTAAGCATACAAATGCAACAACAAAGAAAAAGTTACCCATACCATAGCTTCTGGGATTTGAGATGATCTCCAAAATACCCTTGTACACATCACAGAACGAAATCTCAGCATTTGGAAGCTCATTTCTCAGACTTTCCAGACTGGTTTCTAGCATGGCATTGTATCCCTCGATCAGATCATTCACTTCAACAATACAATGCTTTAAATTCAATCCACTGCTCCTGCTCCTATGCAATACAACATGTGGCGCACATCCAATAGGACCCAGTCCAATTACTGCTATTCTCCTTGCATCAGCATAATACAGATTCTGCAAATGTGCCCATTGTTATTTTTATAACACCTAAAATAACATTTTCTTTGAAGATAGCACCTTAGATTCATCCCATGCACAAACTAATACCCAAAATCTTCTGAGGTACAAACCAACTATTATATTTAATTGTCCAACTTGTGTGCCAGGTGATGCCTTTTTCTCAAGCCTGCATCTGCAAATATTTGGTTTAAATTAACTAATTTTAAGGCAAATATACTAATGTTTGCTTTGCTCAACAGTCACTTATGTAATTAGGTGTATTGACACATGAACCAAAACCTTTTTGGTGAGTTGTAACATTACCCTTAATTGTTCATGAATACAAGGAGATGTCATTTCTGAAATTAAAAAACATGCCTAATTCATGGAATAAGTAAAACAAGGTCCTCGAATATGCTCATAGTTTGTTAGCAAATTTGACAAATGAAGACAAGGTAACCATTTCAAGCAGAGGATTTGACGAAAATTTTGCCCAGTACCAGACTGTAACTGTAACAGCTACTAACCTTTATGGCCCTAACCATGTGTGACACAAGAAGGGGGGCTAGCTTATGCCGTTGATTTTTTGGGTGGGAGTTAACTTCCGACCGACGCTTCAAAATTTGCATATAATCATCGGTACCAAAGGAGAGAAGAAATACTGCTGAGGATGCCACAAGGGGAGCAGTTATGGGGCCATACTGAAGTTGTAAGAATTGAAGTGCCTCCTCCACCAGTCTAACCTGCCGACTGAGTGTCGGAGAAGAGAATGAGTTGGTAGAAGAGAGAATAGTGCCTTGGGGAGTACCAAAATTCCATACAGAGGCTGTGAAACTGGAGGATCCTTTTAGAGTTTGGAATGGTGGTGGTGGAGAGAGCCCCATTTTCTCAGCTGCTAGAATATACAAGAATTCCTGATTAGATAATCTCAGTCCTCCAATAAGTTTGAATAAATCAAATTTTATTCCCTAATTGCTCAATCATGTTACTCTTTTTCCAAAATCTTTCCCAACCTGATATTAGCTTGTTGACAGTTAAGTACAGTAAAGGTAACAACCCCAAAAAAATATTTGTATTTCTTAATTTGGTATTATAAGGACACATCCAGCAAACTTGACTATCCTATGCTACATCAGACCAGCAGAGCATTTTGGAGTAAAAATAGAGAAATTAGACGTCCATTTCCTGAAAATTTGGAATTGGAATTTGAAATTTCATATCACTTAGCAAAATTTTCCCTATTAAAGCAAGTATCATCTCATGAATCACCTAGTAAGATTACAAATCTACACTTTCCACGAATCACACAAAGATAGCGCAATTAGAGGCTTTTCATGATAGTACGCCATGCACGGACCTAACCTACACCCGCTAGACTAGGCATCCAAGAAAACATCAAGAAACATTGAAAAACGAAGCTACAATTGATCTAACAGGAGAGTGATGGGAGAGAATCACCTATGAGATCAGGAAGTAGACGATTGGAGCAAGAGGGGAGAGAGAAGTTGAGCCAGAGCAGAGCTGGGTAGCGGCTGTTGTCGCGACAGTTCGCCGTAGAATCGCCGAGCACGAAAAGACTGGAAGAGGCGGAGGGAGGTGGTGCGGCGGTTGCGATGGGATCTGAGAAGAGAAGGAGAGCGAAGAGGAAGCCGACGAGATAGCGCGCCATTAAATTCTCTCTCTCTCTCTCTCCTCTCTTCTCCAAATAGGTTTGTTACAGGATTTGTTGTAGTTAGAAGAATATCAGAGATCCCAATTCCTGTGGAACCCAAAAACAAATGTATGGAATCCCGCTCGAACTCGAAAGAGTGAAGCACAACTAACAGCAGGTTAAACACCGTTTGATCAAATCGAACGGTTATGAATCTGTTAACGTTTGATCAAATCGAAGAATGCAACCACAAGCGTTCAGACACCCAGTTTAGTTTAGACGGATCGTATTCTCTGCGCCTCTTTTTTTGGAGTGTTATATGTCCTTCTAAAATTTGGATTATTGAATTAGATTTAAACGTCTAACTACTTATATAACTCAGAAAAACTTTTGTATTATAAATTCAAATTCGTTGAAATATAAACTAACGATTCAGATTTAGAAGCACACAAAGCACCTCTAAAAAGAGGCAGCGGATTTCGTTTATTATTTTAATCTATTGATTGCAAGTTGCAACCTTTTAATTTTCCACCACTTTTGTTTGAACTTTGCTATAAAGCCTTCAGCTTTGTCTTCTACAGTGTCTCTACACCTATAGACGTAGAATTCACCACATGAATGAGACCCACTAGCACAGATAGTGAAAGCACTGTAGAAGACAAAATTAGAGGCACCATATATTTTCCCCTTTTGTTTTGTAGTAATCAGAATACAAGTACAAAAGTTGAAAGTAACTTCACGAACAAAAAAAAATGAATTGACTACATATGGCCTTTATGCTCTCCATCTTTCAAGATTAAATGTGATGGTTATAACAGTTGTATATATTATTCAACAGGCCAAACTATTCAAATACTTGGTAATACAATGGTCAAATGAAACCCCGTTGGTTTAACTTAAAATATTATAGCAGATATTAAGTTTGCTTTGGTTCTTGATTTGTTCACAAAAGGAGCAATTGACTTTCACAACATTTTTATAATGATGAAAACATTTGTTGGAATATGTCACACTTTTTTGTATGATACAAATTGTCTGCAAGGATAAGTTTTGCAGCACTTCAGAAACCAACACAATTTCAACACTTAGCCTTTTTTTTTTTGAACCATTGTTCAAACAATCAGAACGAAAGAAGTTAGCGCGCGCTCATTTTTCGAGCTCGAGACAAACTGTTTGAACTATGCTCTAAGTTGAGACACAATTGTCCCGAAAAACATCCTAAAAAAAAAAGATTAAACAGAAAGAGGGAAAAAAATTCTGAATGCACAAACCCCATTCACCTACCAACACAAACAAGCATGCGCATTTGCGCACACGCAGACCATCGGTGCATTCGATGTAACATTCATCATTTCCTCTTCCTTCATGGCCTCAATCGGATTCGCATTCAGATTACCGACATCCCCATTTGCATTAAACTCGGACCCGTTAAGAACACACTCAATATTATCCTCGAATTGCAAGTCGCGCAACAAGTAGTCAATATTTGTATCGAGATCAAACGCAAACTTCTCTTCTGTCAGAGCATTCCATGGATCCTCCATCGTGCTTCCTTCGATCAATAAATAGTCGTCTACATTAACATCTGACAAAACTATCTCCGATTCCTCTGTCGGGCTAGATTCCGGCTGGGCCTCGCACGATTGGGCTGGTTGCGCTTGCTCTTGTTGAAAATTTTCAGGCTGATCCTTCATATAGCACCTGATATCGAAGTTCGTCACAGCGTTTATGCCCCGATACTCAATTGCGGCAAGGTCGTATGCTTGCGCTGCTTCCTCCTGTGTACCTGTGAAAATTGGAAGACAATTATAACATTAAACATGGAGGCATGGAACATGATTAATTTGAATTGAACCTAATTATTTCATTTTGGCACAGGCCAAACAACATAGTATAATTGGTGCAATTTCATGTATAACCTACCGTGTGACATATCACTGATTGCAAAAATCATAAACATTAGACACAGAAAACATGTTCACATAGACATAATTAGCATTCCTGTCAGAGTGTAACCACACATATAAGCTTGGTGATTACAACAGAGGATTAAGAGCAGAGGTGGATGATACACAAAAACAAACAAATGAGATCAGAAGATCTTGTCACTTGACAAGCGGAGTCATAATGGTAGTGGATCTTATTCCAATAATCCAATCCAATTATCTACCTGGAAGGCTGGAACCCATTTTCAGTAAATCTACTCACGTGCTTGTCACAAGCGCCAATAGGCAACTAGGTCTGGATCTCATATATCATATATGGAAACTATACCATGTAGCCATAATTTAGTTCACTTATTTTTTTTCTCATGTGAAAATCAAGATCACCTTTTAGCTTTTAATAATGTAGTGTGATTATTTATATAATTTATAGAGACTACAATTTTGGAAGTGTATAAACATACTGAATGTTCCCAAGTAGAGATACTTGTTGCCATATACTCTTCCAATCCTTGCCTCCCATCTTCCATTGTGATGGTGCCTGCATTATTTCAATAAATTTCTTCAATATCTGTAATTGGATATATTGAAGAAAAAAAAGTTTCCTTATTAACATAGTATAGAATTTTTTTCAATTAACTTATCTTTAGTTTGCTTTATATTAAGAATTAAATATAAACAAGAACCACAAAAATATAGAGAATAATAAGTTTTATATTTACTTGTTACATTTTGATAACTACTTCTTTAGTAAATTTTTTTTACTATATATGCCCCTTATGACTAATATTCTCTTTTATATGCAACAAAAAATTAACATGACGTCACATGTTCAACCTGGCTTTTTACCAACCTCAGGGTAGGAATATGTCATAAGCCTCCGGCTCCCAGCCCGGTCCCTGTAAAGCCCCTGTCAGACCCGGCTCTTATTAAGATTTTGAAAGGGCCGGGCCTTAGAAGGGCCGGGCCTTATTCCAAAAATACAGGTCCCTATTTACCCGGCCCTTTCAAGCCCCGATCCCGTCCGGCCCTTTGCAACCCTTATTCACGCCAGCCCCTCAAACCCTTATCAAACCCTTTCACAATTAAAAAAAATTAAAAAAATAGATCAAGGCCCTTATTACCCGGCCCTGATCCAGCCCTTTGCAACCCCGAGAGCCTGATAGGGACCGGACCTTAGAGGGGCCGGACCTATTTTCTTAGATCAAAGCCCTTACCCGGCCCTTTCGTAGGCCCTTTAGGCCCGGCCCCTAAGACTTTCCCTACCTCAGGGGACCAAATAATAAATTTTTTTGATTCTGAACTAAAAATAAATAAACCCAAAATTCAGAGCAATCACAGCCACCTATTTCATGATCAACAGTAATGTGAGATGTAAAAATATTTCTCTCACTTAAATATCATTTGGTAAAATAATAACTACCTTGCCACTCCCCTGTACTTAGAAACTCCTCTAGAGAAGCCACTGCTTCTGCGCCTGAGTGATGCCAAGTACTCATCTCTTGTCACTGCCTTCATAGCCTCCATCTCTTTCTCATACCTCTCCAACTGCAATTATTTTTTGTGCTCTCACATTAAATCAAAATTCTTACTTTGTTCAGATAATAATGCATGCAGAGCACTGATACATGCTCTTTCAATTGTCCACAGTACTTGAATGTGGACCTTGTGAAGTACATCCCAGGGAACAGTCTTATTTTATTTTAATTTTTATTTTTAGGAAGAATACTAAGATCCAATAATTATATTAAGAAACTTACAGGAAAATTCAGCAAGGTCTCTGGACCCCAGTATTTGAGTGCGGCGAGGTCGTACGTACGCGCTGCGGCTTCTTCAGTATCATAAGCTCCTGTAGTATATTAAAGTTTAACTAATTAATTAACTGTACTAATTAATCTAGTTAGTAGTCATGTTGTTGTCAAGAAAACTAAAAAGTCAAATATACAAAAATTAAACTGTACCCATTTATATAATATTACAAACATGACTCTGTCATTTGTGCTAGATAGCTATATTACTTCTGTTTTGTTTGATTCACTAAGGCACTAAGCTGTACTGCATTCAGTTATCATAATGCTAGTTAGTATAGATTGTCTAATGTATATTTTGGTTTGTAAAGTTGATCTAGTACACAATTATTGGGTCAATCCCTGCTAGATTGAAATAATTAAAGATGTAATGGCATGTACCTAGATTGTTGAAATTGATTTAGTAAAACATTTATGGTTGCCAACCAAAGCTGAACTATATCCCAAATTAGAAAACTACTGGTTATTAGTTATTAGGTATTAATTAGTACATTAAATATTCTGTATAGTATTTGTTTGAACTTGATCCAGCTACCAGTTTTTTTTCTATTAATGGTTCAACAAATCTTAAGTGGTAAAATATTTAAGTTGTTGATTTGCCTGCAACTTCCCCCCCAACAAAAAAAAGTCAATAAACAATTCTAACGTGGTTGGCATATATACCATTCCTGATAGTCTTTTTCAGTACAATCATGTGCATAATCTTTTCCAATAGTTGCATTTTATGTGATTTAGAAGTCATATTTTCGGGCAAAAGTGTCTCTGTTTTCTGCAGCCTGTACAAAGACACTAAAAAGAGCACAATTTCTCCTAGGCATAGGACCAGCAACCCGAATTATTTTTTTAATTCAAGTGATACATTCTAGAACATATTATGTAATTTACTCAAAATATACCAGAAATGGCTTTGAATCTTCTATTTTGTGCCAAATTTGTCTAAGGAATCATTGTTCTGGAACTTGCTCTACCATTTGATGTTTATAATTTTCATGCTCCTCTCAGAAGAAAAAAATATTCATAATCATAATCTTATTTAATTTTAATCTCACAACACAAGAACTACTTGGCATGCTATCAAAAAGTGGATGGTCTGATCAAAATGGAACAATTTAAATTGGATCAACATGATCAGTAACAAAAAAATGCCTACAATTTGGTGATCAGTTGATCTAAACTGTCTGATAACGATCAAAACCATCTTTGATATTATTATTTTGGTAAGGCCCATATTAATTCCTAACAGTATTTTTTCGTGTAGACTAGATTAGACTAGATTACATAAAATAACAATTGAAAACAAATAAACTGTACTATGGATTTGAGGGGTTGAGGTTGGAATCATAGTGACAACAGATGATAACTAAAAATAAAATATAGAGGTACTTTGAGATGAATCTCAGAAGAGTCATGACTTACCCAAATAAACTAATCAGGTCACGCAGGCAGCATCAGTGGACCAACACCAAACCAAGCGCAGATCCCCAGGCAAATCCAAATTGAAATCAAGACAGAATGTCAGGCATGTACAGCAAAACTTCAATATTTACATCTTGAATTTTATGTAAACTAATCAATCTTAAAGGAATAGTGACAATTATTAACAAGACCCAGAGGGGGGGGGGGGGTCTTTGAAAGGTAACAACTGACAAGTAACATGCATGTGTGTCTTTTTAATTTCTTTGAAAAGGTCATGTAATAAATAAGTAAAATAACCGTTATGATTTCTTTTTCCAGAAGTGTTTAAATAAGACAAATAAAGAAAAGAAAAAAATTAACCCAAAGTATTTGATTTGTATTTGATTAGAATTGGTATAATTAGAAAAAGATAGACTACCTAGAAAAGCATATGCAACTAAATGAATATTAATTAAGAAAATTTTTATGTAATTAATAAAGTTAACTAATTTAGTTAAAATGGGGTAGGAAGAACAATCTTTTTTTTTCTATTAATTGTGTCGTTTACCAGTGTCAGATGCAAATATCAACACTGATTGTAACTTATTTAATGCATAGGTTGGTTTTGGCTTGTAGTTGGAGATCGACTGTACATTCATAGCTAGTTAAATGTCATGTAAAAAAAATAGATAACTCCACAAGAGTGAGTTGTCAATATTTGTGCAAATGGTGTGGCTTTGCATAGCACAAAAGGTGTGAGCATTCGTTCAAAGGAGTAAAATGCATGAAATTGGTGATTTGATAGTGGAAGAAAATTTAAAATTTTGAAGAAACTTAGTTTATTGATATTCTATAATCTGATAATTGTCTGTTTTCACACCTTAACAAAATGGAAAACAGATAATAATTACAAATTCACTTATTCAATTGGAAAACTCCAATGATCAAAAAGCATTTCTTTGAAACAATCAATTATCATAGGAAATTTGTTAAAACAACAAAATCCTGATACCAGCCAACGGAAATTTGTACCGGCATCAGAAAATTCATACAAAAAACCTTCTATTAGATCTTGATCCGCCATTTATACCGCAAAAAGAAAGAAAACAAAAGAAATAAATAAAAAAAGGAAAATTTGGTTTAATCTGGTACCTTGTTTTCCTTTCTTGCTCTGAAGAGGATTCCAACAGTTCTTATCCCAGAGATGAGCTTCATATCTCCCTGTCCATCTATGCCTTATGACATGCAATGCATGTTTGACAAGAACCAATCTCAGTTTTGGAACTTGCTCCAATTTAGAAAATCAAGTTTTTGAAGCTTGTTTATGAAATTACCTTGTGACACCTCTGTAGATGGAGCTCCTCTTTGCATTGCCATTGGGTGAGAGGGTTTTGGTTGGGTTTTGGGTTCTCTTGGTACGCTTAGCCTTGGGCTTGTTCTCCTTTTCACATGCATTGTAAGAGGAGTTAGAGGAGGTGGAGGAAGAAGGAGAGAGAGGAGGGGGGTTTGGGCATGGCCTCTTCATTTCAAATAGAGAAGAAAAGAAATATGGATCTTTGTTGATACTTGGAGATTTAAGGGGTAATGTCTTTCTCTGTTTGCCCCTATTGATTTGAGGCTTGTGTGGTGTGGTGTGGTGTGTTTGTGTGGGGTATTAAAAAGGGTCATGGTTTTATAGTAGGCACCAAGGAGGCAAGGCCAGTATATTGAGGATTTTATGTGGCAATGAAGAAGTTGAGTATGTATATATTTATTTATAGCTAATTTTGTTATGGATCAAAATTATATGCACTATTATTGATGCAAAATAAGAAAGCAAAAATAGGAAAACAAAGGAGATATATAAACGACACGAACGTATGTTTAGATGATGATGATTATCAATTCTCTACAAGAAATGCGGTTTAATTTTTATAAAATAAGCCTAAATGAAAATATTGTCAGATTTGTCTAAATTGCATGTAAAGTTACTTAAATATAAACTATTAAATTCAAGAAATCTTAGCTGTACAATTTTTGTGGAGGTTTTAAAGACAAATTTAAGCAAGTGTGAGAAATGATAACCTTCAATTCCATACTTTTGTTTACAAATTGTAAAAAAAACATAATTTTAAAGTTTTCACAATATTATTTGGCAATCATTTACTAAATATGCATGTTTTCATTGTAAGTTAATGAATTTTAATAAAAGTACTTCTTTAGCTTAATATCAATACCTCATCCTACTCAGTTTGGACTTGTATAATTCTCACAATATGGATATATAATTACAATAACCATTAACTAAGCTAATAAAAGGGTTGTATTTTTCTAATGAACCAATACTATTGATGCAAATGCATGTATCTAAAATGTTATATACAAAAATATCTGCATTTTCCTATTACATTAATTCATTCTCATCTATTATTTTACAACTCTCTTCTTAAGAACATTAATAAATGATTAGTTCTTAAGCACTTTTAAAAGTCTAATATATGCTGATAAGTTTCCACTTCTTTACAATATTATACATGTATGATGTTCTTTTAAGATTTATTTATATTACAATAAGAATTTCTTCAGACTTATGACTCGCGGTTTGAGTAACAAATCAGTGTATCTTTTTTATTTTCTCCAATTGTTGCATAGCATTTTAAGCAGAAACATATAATTCATTATTTCAATTAAATTAAGGGTCAAAATTAACATAAAAATGAATGAAATATTTATACTAACCAGTGTATCTTTTTTATTTTCTCCAATTGTTGTATAGCATTTTAAGCAGAAACATATAATTCACCATTTCAATTAAATTAATGGCCAAAATTAACATAAAAAATGAATGAAATATTTATACTAATTAACCAGTTATCACCAAGTCATAAAAATTTCGTTTAGACACTTTTTTTTTTGACCAAATCTAGCCTCAAAAGGTTCATGTACAACACACCAAAAATCACACAATTTTAACAATAAACAATCCTAATAGCTGAGGCCATTCAATCTCTTGTGGTGGCAGTTATTAAGAGCCTGGTGAAAGTGGTCAGATGGATCCAAATTAATGCTTCGTGGCAAAACCCGTTTGTAAAAAGATGCGAATTACCTCAAAACGCTCAGCCAATTTGTTTTTTTTAGTGCAAAATTTGGCAGTATTTTAGTACTAATTTATAAGTATTAATTTTTTTCAAGAAATTCTGGCATAGGAAGGGTGTAAAAGCATCCACAGAAATATTATAGCGGAGTATATTAAATAAATTAAACTAATAAATGTGCTCTAAATTGAATAAATAGGTATACGTTCATTAAAAGTCCACTATTACGAAATTTAAAGTTATTTGATAGATGGCGAATCAATCCAAATTGAATACACATCATACCAAAAGAATTGATAACGCATCTACAAATGCAACTTTTTTAATTTGAAATTGTTTTTTAAAATATACGAATCACCAGATGTCAAAGTACCATAAAAGTTGACTGTTTCCTTGAAATACTCATCCAAAAAAAAGTTTCTTCACTAAATATTTCGGAGATGAAACCTCAAAAACTCGGTTATTTATAAAAGTATGATTTAATACAATGAACAATGCACAAGGCCAGATAACACTATCAAAATTTTAGTTATTAACGTGATTAGATATGTTTTTTTTTGTGGCAAAATCACTTTTATTTTTTTGCTTCAATTTACCACGAAACAAATTATTGACCGAAAAAGTTTCTTTCTACGGAAATAGTTTTTGCTTCCATAGAAATATTTTTCTCTCTTTCACGTAAAAACACTACCCACTGAAATACTTCAACCTTTTAGCGAAAAAATTCCCTCGAAAACTTCACAAAATTATACTATTTGTTACTCTCTCTCTCTCTTCCACAGAAAACTCTACCCATGAAAATACTCCAATTTTTTTAGCGGAAAAATTCTCTCCAAAACTTCACAGAGTTATACTCTCTGTTACTCTCTCTCTTCTCCAAAATTTTAACAAGTCATATTCCTTCTCTTTCTTTCCTCTTTATTTGCTCTTGATTTTTTCCTGCACACAAAAAGAAAGACTATTTTCAACATTTTTATGAACAAAGAAATTCGAAAATTTATATTACACTAAAATCGATAATAAAAGTGCAATGCATAAGATATAGAGATTTAATATTGCCCAGATGATAGGTAAGTTGTACCTCATCGTGGTTTGTGAGATGTTGGTAGGACTTTGTGCCCAGCAATCTAGGGTTTGAACCCAACATACCCAAACTTTTATTTTTTTTAATTTTATTGAATAAATTAAAAAATTAATTATAAAATTAATTATTTTACTTTTTCTGTCCTTTCATCATATTTTATAAAATACTTATAAATTTAATTATAAAAATGATTTATTTATATTTTCCTTTTTTCATCATAACTTTTATTTAATAAATTCAAAAAATTTACTTTAATTTAATAAATTTAAAATAAATTAGAAAAATGCACAAATATCTCATTCAAGTGTATAAATAAAAAAGCAATTAAATAAATGTGGAAAAATGGTCAACTCCTTACAAAAAAAGTGTGACAAATCATTAATAATGACAAAAAAATTACATTAAAAGACTTGTCAATACCAAGCAAAGTATGTCGAAACCTGCATTATTGGTAGAAAAGTAATTAAGATAATGATTAGAACGTAATATAAAATAACGAATCAACCAGTTAATTCAAAATTAAAATAAATTTACTCACAATATATCTCTTTATATTTTTGGTGTTTGACCCACACACCTTCGTTGTGATCTAAAAAAATTGTGCCATTGTCATTTGAAAAATAGGTAAATAATAATATATAATTGAAAAAAGATAGTACCCAAAAATAAGGTGGATCCCCATCATCGTCAAGTGACACATGTTCAATACTTATGGAAAATGGAGGTATTTCATCGAATTGATCATACTCATCTTCATCAATGACATCTCCAATACCGAAGATCGTCTTTTACCCGAAAACAACATGTATTTTCTTATCGGCGGTGTAATTGTATAAACTCCATTTATTATTGGCGGTGTAATTGGTATAATATCTTCATCATGTCGAGATGTAAGCAAGCCAATATGTTCAACTGCATTCATGTAGTCAGTATAAAACTCAATTACCTCTTCTGCAACGTAACCTTCAACGATACTTCCCTCGAGCCGAGAATGGCTTCAGACAAACCTTTTCAATTGACCAATTCCTCTTTCAAAATGATACATGTCACGCAAGAACATTGGTCCACAAATATTTATCTCTCTGATCAGATTAACGGTCAAATGTATCATTATATCAAAAAACGACGACGGAAAATGCATCTCGAGCTTGCAGATGGTCACTATGACGTCTTTTTGTAGTTTATTCAATGTTCCAGAATCGATCACCTTAGAGAAAATCAAGTTGAAGAAGAAGCACAACTTAGTGATGGATTGCATCACATTTGGTTTGAGGATTCCTCGAAATGCAACCGGGAGTAGCTGGGTCAGCAAAACGTGGTAATCATGTGACTTCATACGAATCAATTTTGACTCCTTAATGGACACCTTTGCTGAAATATTTGAAGAATAACCAGTTGGAACCTTAATCGACACTAAACCACTCCAACAAACTGAGATTTTTTTCTTTTTTTGGTTGAGTCCAACTCGTTATAGGTAGGTAAGTATGTTTTTCTTCCTCCACAGGGTGTAGTTGTGGTCGAATTTCCATTTCATTTCTTGCCTTGATGCCGTCTTTTGTTTTTCCATGCGCGTTCAACAATAAGCCAACTAAACTTTCAGTAATGTTCTTTACGATGTGCATTCCATCCAAGTGATGCCTAACCTCTAAGCTTTAACAATAAGAAAGACTCCAAAAAATAGACTCCTTTCATATCATGTCCTCGAAATTATTCACGATTGTTTTTCCCAATTGCATATTGATGTCTTTCACCTCATAGACCTCTCTGACTGATAACGATATCAGAGCTCTATCGTGACACTCTTGTCCGTCGAAGTTCTCTCTGTTTTGCCGGAACCGGTGATTTGAAGCAAGGAACATTTGATGCCCCAAATAAACACACTTCTTATAATTTTTCAACCAATTAGAATGAGTTTTTACTCCACAAATAGGACACGTTTTGGTTCCTTTGGTCTTGAAACAGGATAAGTTACTGTATGCAGGAAAATCATGACACGAAGAGTGAAATATTATCTTAAATGAGAATTGTACATCCGAACACCGTCCCTCCACAACTTATTAAGGGTCTCGACCAATGGTGCCAAAAACACATCTATATCATTTTCAAGTTGTTTAGAACCCGAAATTAACAACGACATCACTATGTATCTCCTTTTCATACACAACCATGGAGCTAGGAAGGTTGTACACACACAATAGAACCGACCTTGTACTATGACAACTACTCATGTTGACGTAAGGATTCATTCCGTCGGTGCATAATCCTAATTTCATATTCCTAGGTTCACTTTCAAAATTCGAGAAATTTCTATTTATATTCTACCATTCGAGAGAGTCGACGGGGTGTCGCAACATGGCATCATCTTTTCTGCTATATGTGTGCCACCGTAATAATTTAGCGTCTTTCTAATTCATGAAGAGACGCCTAAACCTTGGTATTATTGGCATATACCACATCACCTTGGCTGGTGGGCATTTTCTTCCCTCTTCGACTTCATTATCCCTCAATATGTACCGTGATGCATTACATTGGGCATTTGTCCAGAGCACTGTACTCATTCCCTCGGTAAAATATGTAGTCGTTCAGACACACATGAATTCTTTCTACTTCCAAATTCAAAGGACACAACAGTTTTTTCGCTCTGCAATTCGAATTTGGCAACTCATTTTTTCGGCAACATGTCTCCTAATTTTTTTAATAAACATGTACAACTTTTATTGATCCACCCGTTTTGGACTTTCAGGTTGTACAATTTAAAAATAGCAGTTATTTTAGTAAACTTGGTGCAATCGGAAAATAACGACACATTAGATTCTTTAAAAATAGTGTCCAAAATTTCAGGAATATAAACACAATCATCACCAACATCATTCATCATTTCATCCAAGGTATCATCCTACATACATGATGGTTCATCTATAATTTTCGTAATTTGTATATTTTCACCCCTACTTCGCCTCTTACATTTGTTTTCGAATATAAATTTTCTAAATTTTCACTCCATAATGTTTCCTGATCTAATACATTCTGAATCGTTTTGACATTCACTGATTCTTGGACAAATTCTCAATGCCATATCCAACTAGTGTATTGTTCCAAAAATCCACGTATGACTAGATGGTCGGTAATGTCTTTGACACATCAAAACCTCACCAAGTTTCGACAATCCACACAGGGACAAGCAACTGACCTTTCACCATTTCATATTTTTTCGAGCAAATTATGCAAATTCTGCAGTTCCTATAAATTCTTCAATGATCCATCTGAAAATAACAAATTATTCTCAGGTCATCTTTGGTTTAAATCTTGAGTTATCAAGAGTTCTGCATAAGATTTTGGAATGACCAACCATCCTAATCCACTCTTGAATGCTTTGTCTCATTAGTGAACATACGGTAGTTGTAATCTAGCATAGGTTGGAGAAGAGATGATTTAATGGTGCTGAAATGTTGACTGTTGGTTGGAGAAATTAATGGAGCTAGCTACTGTTTTTTTTTTATATCTATGGAGCTGCTAAGTCGAATTGGGGAGAGATATGTGGTGGCTACTGGACGGAGAAGGAGTTAATAAATGCGAAGAATTTTTGGATTTTTAATTAATACTACACTTTAGTTAAAATTCGGTGATAAAACTTCTAAAATCGAATGGTTGTTTGGATCTGGTGATAAAAGTCTCATCTTATCATCAGATTTTTGTAATGGCCCAGTAATAAATAAATAAAACATTTTTCTCCGTAATGTACAAAATTTAATAGAGGATGTTTACTACAAAATTTTATCCGGAGTCAAATTTTACTGAAATTTTCGGTAATGTCACTGAACCTTTTTATTCTCGGATTTCACAAAAACCCGATGATAAATGAGTGACACTAAAGCTCATTTCTATAGTAGTGATCCTACTTTGTGTGAGTTTCGGAATCTATTTTTCTACCGTGCATTATAGGTACAACGCATGTTGGACCATGAAGATGAAGATAACTTCTAGATTTGAGACACAAATCTCGAAGCAATCCGACGATACAGATCGCATGCCACGCAGTAGTTCCCGCTCATACACAGTTTTTTGTTATTCATTGCCTGTAGATTTACAACACACACGCACAAATAAAACAGAAAATAAACTTAATAAATCCTCCTAAAATAGCTCCCGACGGAGTTTGAATTCCAAACCTCTAATAGAGAATTTGTGTCTCACCACTACACTTGATCCGCTCATACACAGTTACAAACTGTTTATGCGATTATTATGTTAACACCGGTGACAGAATAGGACACGTGGATATGAGAATCATGCCGTATGTGGCTTCGACCGTTTCAGACAACAACTAAATGTTAAAATATTAAAATCAGATATGCACCGCACGCGTATCGAATCAGTATTTGGTCTAACGCCTAGTAATATTCGTATGATTTTTCACGTATCTTTTTTTGGGCTAAATTTTTTCACGTTGTATTAATTAAACGCGTATTTCACATTTCGAAGGGAAAAATTTGTATCAGTTCGAAATTTAGTGTAAATAAATTTTAAAAAATTTATATAAGATGTAGTTGTATTTAAAATTTTAAATAAAATATGTAGAATTTTAAATGTAGATGAGATATTGATGTAGACCTTTTTATCAATTTTAAAATATTTACTTTTAATATATGTGTATATATGTTGGTAATACATGTTAAATTATGTTTTGGTTTTAATTTTAACATTTTTGTAATATATGTATTCGTATTGAAATTGAAATTGACTAGACAAACTTTAAATATGAATAGAATTTCAACACCATCAGTTTAAGTTTGCTCCGTTTACACCTGAGAGGTGCAAAACGTCTTCGAACTTTCATTTTTATTCGACAAATTTGAACATAAAATATGAAATGAAAATTTTCATAATGGCATTTTAACCGGGGGAAGGAAGCTTAATGGCTTGTTTAATCAGAAGCAAACATATTACATATGAACAGACTTGTAAGCTATAAATTTTTGCTTTCATAGTTCATGTTTATAACTTATAAGCTACATATATATAAAATTCAACTAAAGAATACTCGTGTACCACAAGATCAAGAAAAAAAAATTAATACAATGGGATGAAATTGTTAGATATAGCTCAACTTGTTTGATGATTTGTAAAATAAATATTGAACTAACATTTGTTCAAATTTTAGTTTTGAGTGCGTAGATTATACAGATGCAAATTATCCTTTAATAAGGCCAGAAACATATTATACAAATCAAGACAAACATATGGATAGAAGCAAACAAAAATGAGCAATACTGAGAAAAATTGAGAGGTCCTTTACTGTAACGCATGAAGAAGACGTTACAACAGCTTGAAAAGCGTTATAAGGAGTTTCATCTCGTTATAACGAGTTAGTAGGAAGTTGAGCCCGGAAGTAACGCTTCCGGAGCTCAAGAAAATTGACCAAGTACCAAAACTCCAAAGAGGTGCATTGCTGTAATGCATGGAGAAGACGTTATAACGACCTGTAAGGCGTTATAACAAGACCCTATGACGTTATAACAAGTTACTGAATAGATGGGCCCAAAACTCAGCTGCAAAGGTCCTGGAGGGCACTTCTGGAAACTATTGAAGGTGTTATAACAAGATGCAGAATCATTATAACGACATGGATGTTATTTTGGCGCTTGATGGAGTTGTGGAAGTCCAATGCCAATATAAACAGATCAGATGCTTCAAGAAATAAAAAAAGAATTCTCCCAAGTTTACAAGCGATCAAGAGCACTAACAGAGCACATACACCTTCTCCTACAAGCATCAAAATCTCAGTCATTGTTAGAGCTAAAGAGAGTTTTTGATAGCCATTGTGTAATCATATTTTTTGATATCTTGGATGTTTTGTTGTCGAATTCAAGTGTTTGTTTGATTCAAGCATCGGATCCTTTTTGACGTGGAGGAAGTTCCGTGGATGGACATTTTGTTTTGTTGAATATTTTCAAATTAAATAGAGCACTTACATGCTTCATTTCCAAAAAAGATTGATGCTACGGAGATAAAAGCATTTTAGACCAATCAATTGCATATAAAATTGATCACAAAGGTCCTTATCACTAGACTAGAACCTGTGGTCAATTCATTAATACTCTTCTCAAGCTGCATTTATGAAAAAGAGATATATACTGGATAATGTTGTGCATTCAACAAAAATAGATAAAAAAGAAGGGATTGCGCTCAAGATTGATTTAGAAAAAACTTATAATAGAGTTATTTGAGGGTTTCTTTCTTGTATGAAGGAAAAAGGGGTTTTTCCCTCTAAATGGATAGTGTTGATAAAAGATCTATTGATTGATGGTCAGACATGCCTTAATATAAATGGCAAATTGACATATTATTTTGAAGTGAAAAGAGGTTTGAAGCAACGTGACCCTCTATCACCTTTGCTATTCAATTTGGTAGTTGATACATTCAATAATTTCATTACAAAAGCTAGAAAGATGAATTTGATAAGCGGTTTGGGACTTGTTATATCTAAGGGATATCAAATTATTAACCTCCATTATGCTGATGATATGATTATTTCTTTGCAAAGCAGATTCTCGCATGATGCAAGAAGTGAAGTGGACATTTATTGCTTTTGAGTCCCTAACAGATATGAAGGTTAATTATTCCAAATGTGAGTTTTATTCTATTAATCTGAGCTTAGATAAAGCTAATGAACTTGCAAACATTTTTTGGTGCAAAATTAGGGAGTGGCCACTAAGATACCTTGACATCCCAATTCATTGCAAATAGACATGTATAAAAAATTGGCTAGGAATAATTGATAGATTCCAATATAAGTTACAAGCTTGGAGAGGCTCCCTTCTGTCCTTAGTGGATAAACTTACATTAATAAATAGTGTGTTATCATCATTATCAATATACATGCTGAGTTTTCATAGAATGCTAGTAAGAGTAAGAAGTTAGATCAGGCTAGGGCAAATTTCTTGTGGAATAATGTTAAGAAAAAAATATACCACCTTATAAATGGAATGTGTTATGCAGATCAAAAGATCAAGGGGGTTAGAGGTGATTAGCATCAATGAAGTGAACATCTCTTTACTTTGTAAATGGATGTGAAAGTTAAATGATCCACACTACACATCATGGTGGAAAAAAATATTGTTGACCAAATACTCAAAAGGATAAATAAAATCAAATGGTCCCCTCTTTGAAAAGTGTTGAAACAATATGAATCATTGGCAGATATAAATGTTGGCTCAAATAATGTCTTATATTTTTTAATTTGTAAAACTATTTGAATTTTACCATTTGATGTGTTTGAGAATATTTGTAGGGACATTTATGCAAAAGCATAAGAAGCACAAGAAATGATCAAGAAAGACCTAAGAGCAAGTTTAGAAGATCAAGATCAAGATTAAGAATTGCTTAAATTATTTAGAATTTAGTTTAATTTAAATTCGGAATTAAAAAGAGCAAGAAAATCCAATCAAAACAGCATAACCCATATAACGCTACATAACATTATAAAGCTAGACCAAATCTCTTGAAAATTGGCTAAGTTCTGAAAAATCTGAATCTGGAGTTACGTAACGCTAAGTTAGAGTTATAATGTTAGATCCGGTCTCTTGAAAATTGGCTAAGTTCTGAAAAATCCGATTCTAGAGTTACGTAATGCTAGACCCAGTCTCTTGAAAATTGGCTAAGTTCATCCGAGTCCAGATTTACGTAATGTTAAGTTAGCGTTATAACGCTACAAAAAAAATTCAGAATTAAAAGATGAAGCCAAAACAACCAGATTAACCTGTTATAATGCCAAGTCTGGCGTTATAACACTAGACCAAAGTTCGAACGATAAAATCTTTTGTGCCGACCTGACATAGCATTATAACGGCATCACTTATACATAATGTAGAGTTATAACGCTATACAAAAGTTGCATAATTGAAATCCAACGGCCACATGTTTTGTTCTGACTCTAGATAGCATTATAACACTATGATTTGTACAAAAGATAGTGTTATAATGTTATACCTCGCAGATTTCCTTTTTGGCCAGATTTGAACACTTATTTGAACCCTTCTCCTCCAATAATCAGATAGTTGTCGTTCTATTTAATCAATAACTTTACCAGCAATCATTGTTGTGCTCTTTGAGCTCTAATTTCATAATCAAATTCTTGCTCAATTATCAAGTTCAAACTAGCTAAATCTAATCTAGGGGATTATTGAGAGTTTGTTTGCTTGAGCGATTAGTTTTATCCTTCCTTTATCTTTCTTTTTGTGAGTGTTAGTTATCTTAAGCTTCACTGGTGTGTGTAAGAGAGCTCAAGATAGTTGGCTTGATTTTCCTTCGGTGTGTGTAAGCGAGATCAAGTTCGACACCGTGTTAGGGTTGGTGCTCCACCGATGTGTGTAAGAGAACCTATATAATTTCGAAGTTGTACATTGAACAATTAATTTATTTAGTGTAGCAGACAGGGTTTGTTATCGCAAGAAGCGGGGGCGCCAGGGATCCGAAGACGTAGACGAGGCCAAGGGCAAGCCGAACCCCGTCAACACATTGAGCTTTTTCTTTTCCCTATCTCTATTTACATTTACTCAATTTACTTAGTTTGATTGCTTGATTTATTGATTGTGAATTGAGTAGTTGTAATTGAATTGTTAGAATATTTGATAGGGTGAATTGAATTACTTAATTAGTGATTGAATTGCTTGAATTGTTGTTTGGCAATAATTAGTGAAATTACAATTAGGTCTCTAGTTAATTGATAAACTGAACGGAATTTAATACTACACTTAGGCGCCTAGGTGTATCAATAAACATGCATGTTTTAATTGATAATGGGATTGCTATCAAATTTTGGACTGATAAATGGTGTGAGGGTGTTCCATTTAGTATCAAATATTACTTTTTCTATAATATCTGTTCTAACAAAGATATTACAGTTGCAGAAGATTTGAACTCTGAACTGAGACAATTGAAATTCAACAGACAGTTGTCTTCCTATCAAAGGGAGCTATATGGGGAGCTGCAACATTTGGTGACACCATTAGTCCATTATTACCTTTAACTGATGAGTCAGATACTGTCTCATGAAAAAATAAGTTAGGTGTGTCAAATGGGAACAAAGAACAATATACCTGGATGATCTTAGAGGGGGTACTAGATAAAAGTAGAAATATATTTGGAAACTAAAGATTCCTTTAAAATAAAAGTATATTTGTGGCTAGTGAGCAAGAGAAAATAATAGTACGTCAAGACTACACTGAGAAATAGGGGATGGGAAGAAAACACTGATTGCAGTTTGTGTGGAATAGGAGAAGATGTTGATCACCTTGCTTTAAGATGTTCTTAATTTCTTATATGTCAAGGATATGTCAATGAAATTTAAACGAATTAAATTTGTATATCTTACTTGGTTGTTTAGAGGATCTAGTTGATATTTTAAATAAGATTGATAAAAAGGTGTTTTTGATTTTGTGTGCAGCAATTATATGGTCTAGATGGTTGGAGAGAAACAAATATACTCTAAATGCAGAAAACCAGACCTCGTATAATGGCTTTTGTATCAAGATTAAATCATTACTGTTGTACTGGTCAGATTTATGAGCTCAGACTTGAAAGCTGCAATGCATGCATGGATTGGAGATAGAGATGATCAGAGTTCTGGCATGGGTAGATGTCCAGAGGTGGCAAGAGGATGATATCTATCGTTTATGGAAGAGAAGCATGCAACATGGGAGGGCTCAGTATGATTGCCAATGCATAATATCAGACAATTGCTCTATTTTTGTTCATCAGTATTATACTTTGTATTGAGACTTGTGTTGATTTTTTTGTGATGTTTTGGAAAAAACGATTAGATAAAACAGAATTGGTTCTTTTTAGATACGTTGAGATTTTGAGGTAGATAGAGGATGCATAGCAGCAGGGGCAGATTCAGGATTTTCGCTAGGGATTTAAGATTTACGATTTTTTTTCATGGTTCGAAATGATGCTTATTCTTAAAAAAGTTATCTTATATGATCATTTGTACAAAAAGTTTCAAATATATGGTCATTTTAAAAAAAAATCAAATATATCATCTTTTTGAAAAAAAAAATTCAAAGGCTTCAGCTGCATCTCCTGAGTGCATGTGGCTCTGCCACTGCATAGCAGGAGTTCTATTATTACCATTTATATCTAGCTTTTGTTGCAAAATGAAAGCGACGGGTTTTCCCTCGTTTATTTCAAAAAAAAATTAAATGGCTTGACTCTCATTTTTACTCAAAAGTTATTTCATAACATGGTCATTTTAACTTATAATTACTTCAAAATTCTATCTCAAAATTCTTAAATTTTTTCTCGGATCCTATCTTTTGCAAAAAAATGTTCACATTTTATGCACTGAATGAAAAACTCTTAGAGAATCTACCAATCGTTAGGTGTAGTATCTACGACATGAAAACATGATATTTAGCATGAATTATCAATAACACTGTCAATAAATCGTACATATCGCGAGTTCATGAAACGCCAAAAAATAAGGTAGATAAAACTTAATTTAGACATCTTAAAATAAATAACTTTAGAAGCAACCTCTCTAATAAACAGAGCTAAAATTAACACACACAAAAAACGTGTATCTATTTGCGACATAGACTCCGGTTTTAAAAAAGTACAAATGTATGAATCAAGTATTTCATATTAATAAGTGGAGTCAAATCGTTGTCTCTATAATGTCAACGGTACCATTTATAAAAGAAAAGCTAAATAAGTCAGAAATAAAAGTTAAGTAATTTATTAGATAATAAGATTCTAAATAGCATATATAATAGTTCGTAGCGATGCATAAATCATTTAGCATTTACTGATATAGCGGCTATATAACAGTCCATAAACCACAATACTCACAATTTTCTACCATTACATCATTTTAAACCAAAATGTCAAGCTTATCAACGAAATTACTAATATAATTTCATTAAAAATGTTTTGAAAAGAAATAATGATAATGTCTAGTAAGCTAAATTCACTGCTACATAAAAGAGATTTCGACACTTATGCTGCTAATATTCTAAAATTCGATAAATTGTAGCGTGTTTAGTATTATGTGCACTCGTACTAGAATTTCCGCTAAAATCGATATATCGCCACTATTTAGAATCTTGAGAAAATGTCATTTTTTAATCCTCAAATTTTCTCAAAAAATCCAAGTAAGTTAATTAAATTTCATTATATAAATATTACATTTGAACTTATAAAATTCAAATTAGTTGATATTTTTTTAAAAGAACCAAATTGGATGATAAACTTTCATTAATTTGCACCAATATGATCCTTGAACTTTAAATAAAAAGAGAGACAGAGAATCAAATTAGTCCATTAACTTTCAAAAAACAAAAACTAAGGTCATAGATCGAGTCATTCTTTGAATCGTCTAGTTGCAATTCCTATATGTTACCATACAAATCTTGAAAATTCACTGCTACATAAAAGAGATTTCGACACTTTATAAAACAGTGATTATTGATGATATTGTTAAATATCATTGATAAAAGAATAAAGTAACGATTATTTAAAACAGTCGTTGCCTTATCTTTTCATAATTTAATTTTTTAAATCTAAGACAACAATTTTTAAAATAACTGTTGGTGTAGCTCAACCTACCAATGGTTAAATAAAATAAATGTTGCTTTATCTCCAGCTCTAACTTTTGAATTGAGCGATTCACATCTCTTCCTTCCATCTCTTCCCCTGGCCGCCTCCACAACTCTAGCAGATCTGATCTATTAGAGGTGTGGAGGTGCTCATTTAACCAATCCATTTATGTCGCACACAAACTCATATCTTCTCATAATTTT
This sequence comes from Eleocharis quinqueflora, assembly GCA_964058865.1. Lineage (NCBI taxonomy): Eukaryota > Viridiplantae > Streptophyta > Magnoliopsida > Poales > Cyperaceae > Eleocharis > Eleocharis quinqueflora. Next base: position 11,327 of record CAXKVX010000203.1, on the reverse strand, counting down.
CTCCTCTCGCAGACGCCTTCAACAGAACATGAGAATGACCGACTCCACCAGATCATCCATGTCCTCCATCAATCTCGTGTTTTTCTCCTCTCATTGACGACCCTTGTCGTGTTTTTCTCCTCTCGCTAAACCTTCTCCTCTCGCTGGCGTGTGCTAACTTTCTTGTTTTGTTAAATGTTATTGTTGTTGTTGTATACTTATTGTTTTTGTTTTCTAGCCTCATTTATGTGCTTGCTTCTGTTGTTTATGTTAGTTTGTGCGATTTGTTGTTGCTTGCTGGTCCGATGGTAACTTTTTTCACGTATCCTGAACTATGTTAGGGTAGTTGTGTGTTGGTAATTTGATATGTTTGTACTTATTATTTAAGTATAGCATGACATGGTGAACTATGTTAATTAAAATTATTTTATAACTCTTTTGTAGGTGAAGCACGATTGATAGGGTGAAAATTTAGCAATAGAAATTAAAAATTCTGATTTCACCCTAAAGAGGAGGTTGTGGTTTGATGAAGATCCGATGAGTCTCGTAGGTCTATACTTGATGAAGCTTTTGTGCTTCACCCTAAAGAAGATGTTATTTAATTTATTTTTCCTTTGGTATTCGCTGGACAACTACATAGAAAGTACTAACTTGTTTGTATTTATGTGTTTTTGTAGGTAGCGTCTTACGAGAGCTGTTGGATGACAAATCTTTGTATCATCCCCTTCAAAAGTGTCATCTTTGGAGGGAAGGAATGATCTTAAAGGAACAAAAACCTTCACCTATGAAGATGATCTGCTATTTTTTAGTTTTTTTTCTAGTTATGTGCTTTAATTTTATTTTGTTTATATTTTCTTTATTGTGATCATAGATTGTTATGAGAGTTTTTTTTTTTGTAATGAAAATCATGTTATATGTTTATATGTTTAATAACAAATTTCTGTGATGGTTTATTGATGTACAAATGGTATATATTGGCTAGCAAAATTGAGGCTAGCCATCATATAAACGTTTAAAGAATATTTAAGGTCTAAGACCATAGTTATTTATTAAATAACTGTTGCCTTAGGATTCTATGGCAACAATTATTTAGAAATAATCGTTGTCTTAGAAACTCTATGACAACGGTTATTTAGTAATAATCATTTCTTACTCCGAATATTAAATTACTTATATTTTGACAACATTCATTTGCCGACGGTTTTTTATATGGTTAACCAACCTCTTAGACATCAACGGTCGGGCAAGGTGATTTTTAACCAACCTCTTTTCCGTGGCAATGATCGATTAAACTAACTCGATCAGATTCGAATCAATTGTTATCTAGCCTAATTTTCATTTTACCAAAATATAATGCAAAGAGAAGTTTAAAAATGAAAACTTGAATATATATATATATATATGTATATATATATAGAGATGGATTACAGTGAAACGCGTTCTACCAATCTATTTTTGCGTCGACTGTCTAAACCGTTCGATTCCCGCAGATCTAACTCGCTGATCAGCGAAAGAAATCAGATACCCTTTTTCTCCCTTTCTCTCCGGACTACACATCTCCAGTTCCATTCTTCTATTTTTTTCTTCGCAACAAGGGGAAGAGGAGAGATCGCTCACGATGAGTCCCTCCGATGTCGCACACCTTGTCACTATATCGTCTCTCCTTTCGACTATCTTGCATCCATCACTCCCTCTCTCCAGGGATGTACTTCGTATGTCTCCCTTCTATCAGCCCACCCCTTTGACATGGTAACGATCTCTAGTTGTTCTACACTTGAATAAATCGTAAACCCTAGAAGCTCACTTCTTGTTGTTAGTTGTTTGAATTAATGTTTGATTTGCTATAGTTTTACTTCTTGGTTTCTTGTTGTGATGGAGATTTGGGGAATATTGCGTTGTAGTTGAGTTATTGTGAATAGAAGGGACTGGTTAAGGAGTTATCATGCAACAAATTAGAGTTAGATATGTCAGGAGAGAAGTGCTCTATGAGGCACATCTGATGGCTAACAAGGTGAAAAGAAAGGCAATTGTGAAGTCAGATTTTCCATGAACAATTCATCAGAGCATCCACTAGTTATGAGATTGAGATTGGGATGAATCAGACCAGCAAAAAAAATCTGATGCTGATGGAAAATGTTGGTGTTCATAGAAATATGCTTATGTATCTGATACAAGTTTGCATATTTAAATGTACTGAAATCAAAGTGCACTTTTTGGTGAAAATCTATCTTTCATTACTAATCAATTCTATAGAAAAATACTTATTGATATATCAGTTCTTTAATATAAAATAATTATACTGGCATGATTACTATGCAAGCTAGTTTGTGTTAGTACTGGTTAGTACAAACGTGTACCAAGCATGATCTATTTGGCATGTGTTTTTTTGAGCTAACATCAAATTTCATTTTCTAATTTGATTTATTACTTTTCTTTGATGCTAGAAAATTTATTGGATATTTCATTATTGAAGGAATTTGCTACCTTTTTCTTTGCTTTCTTTTTTTCTTTCTTATAGGTATTGAAAAGTGGAGAGAATAATATAAATAGTGGTGATGACATGCAACCATGGTTGCGCCAGCTACAAGAAGCTGAAACTATATTGAGGCTGAGAAATCTATAGTCGAGTCTTGATCTTTTTATGCTCTGGCGTAATTATAGGCTAGTAATATATTGTCCAGAAAAAATAGATTATAATTTGTAGTGGATTTTGAAGATAGTGAACTTTTTACTGTCTGCCAATGCTTTCCTTTCAGAAGAATTTGCTATGATGCATTTCAATTGGGAACTGATGTTTTATTTTGATGTTCTGAAGTGCGAACTGATGCTTTATTTTAATGAAATTATGCAACTATGTGTTCTGTGTTAGGAAAATTTTCTAATATGACTAATAAGGCTAATGAAATTTCAACAAATGTCAGATTTTAAATGTCAGGAAATTTCTAATACATGAATGTAATATCTTCTCTGATTCAATAGAACAATACATTTTCTGAATCTGTTCTCTGCCTTTTTTCTTTACCAGCAACCATGATTCTTTGATGAATGAGAGCATTTTTTACTGGTTCTTAAACCTGACATTGACAAACTATTTTCTCCAAGCACATAATTTGATTTATCCATGAAAAATATGACAATTTGTTGTTTTTATTTGCAATCAACAAAATAAAAAATGTTTTACAAGAAAAAAAATGTTACATTTCAGATCTTTATTAACTACAATTATAGCCATTCAAATGATTTATTACACTTGTTATAACATTAACATGAAGTTATGATCCTTGTATTCAAGTACAGCTGCAAGATAGCTGAACTGCTGGCATGTATAGATTAGATATAACTTTTTATTCAATTTGCACAAAGATATACAAACAAACTGGTATGTCATCATCTAATATCCTCTTTATTGTTACTTGCAACAATCTCGGGGTCAAAAGTGTAAATTCCTATGAGCTCCACCACCTCAGCTCTTATTGATACACCTAAAGAAAAGAAGTCAAGTTTTGATTATACTTTGCATTTGAACTCCAGCAATGAGAACCATCCTTTCGGCATAAATAAAAAAATCTGAATTAGTATTATGTGTATGCAAAATTGATTAAACTGCAATCTGGATTGCAAAGTATAACCCTTTTTTTCAGAACCAGTAACCACATACAAAATTGATTAACACTGTGAGCGACCAGCAAGTTTAGTGATTACTGAATTTTGGTGAGTTATAATATGAAGTTCTGGTGAAATCTACAAATCAGAAAATAAAAAAGACCCTATACAAAATAGCCAGAATCGAAAGCTCATACCTTTACCTCAATCAACCAGTATGCACAATAGCTAGAACCAAAATTAAAACAGAAGTATATGAACTTGGAAGAGGTGAAATCCCACGAAGCAAATACCTAACCAACTTAGACCCCAAAATCCTTCAAATCAGTTTGCAACTATCAACCTTGTTCGGCTTTTAAACCTACAAAGATGCTTCACCAAAGAGAAAGAGTGAGAGGACTTCAACGGAGATAGTGTCGAGATTCAGCGGAGAGGATAGTAGCCAGGATTTCGATTTTAGTCCAGAGAGCGAAGGACAGCTCTAGAGAGAAGGAATCGTTATTCCTCCCTCCAAATCGCTAATTCTCTTTCTAAATCCAAATTCGGAACCGGAGAGATAGAGAGAGAACAAGAGGAGAAATGGCATGTTCTCTGATTCAATAGAAAGAGCAATGGAGGAGGAACACACTTAATTTTTTTGCTGACCAGTCAGATCGCGCTGCACGATTTTTGAAGCAGAATGAAGGGTTAAAACAGTCGACGTAGAAATGGGATGGTAGAACGCGTTCTACGATAATCTATCTCTATATATATATATATATATAGTAACATCCAAACAATCTCATCTCCATAGCGCTATCATTTTGCATCTCAAAAATGATTTATAGTCAGCTGTCTTGTTAGTTAATAGTGATACTAATTGGTGGACAATTATGGCAAACAAGTGGGTGCATAATTAAGGCGTAGTTGTATACCGTTTTGTATGTACTAGATATAGCTATAAGAAATGTGTAAAATGAATTGTTTGTATTGGTCACAAATATATTGGATTGCATGTACCACTGTTGGTTCGATTAGCATGTTGTACAGATTAATGCACCATTTAAATTGTAGCTCGTTGGTGCCATTATGGATTTACTCATTTACACAATGATATTCATTGGCATATTTCGTATGAGTTTATTATTATCTTTTTATTCAAATACATGTAATATAAAAACAGGTATATATATACATTTTACATTAGTTGTGATCTATACAACTTTCAAGCATTTCATTGGAGATATATTATAAAGACTATGAAGTGTACACTGCTACAATTTGACAGTATATATGACCCCTGACTTCATTTAAAAAATGTCTTATACAAACAAAAAGAGCTTCAATTAAAATATTTTGGAATACTGGTTCAAGTAATATGGTGTGGTTCTTATTTGACAAAACATAGAAAAATGAGAATTAAATATATATATGCTTAACTGAGAAGCGGCAGGACCAGGCATGATATAATTTATAAAAAAAAATTCTAAATGATCAATCAAAAAGTGTTGATATTTTTTTAAAGGACCACTTGAAATAAAATGTGTTTCACTAGTTATACGAGGAAAATCATAGGTCCTAGTAGGTCGTCACTAGGACAAGATATTTTCCAAAAAAATTATTGAAAATTTAAAAATAAGAAAAATAAAAACAAGAGGGTATAATTAAGTAATTATTTAAGTGGTTAAGCAGTTCTGCCAGTATATATAGTATAAAATAAAAGAAGAGAGTGAGAACAAGGAAGAGAGATAGAATAAATATTCTTCAAAATATTGCTTGCTTAAGCTTGCTAACTACACGAATAGAATGTATAAAAATTAATGTTTGCACGCAAATGGCAAGTTAGTTTAATGTGCAAGCACAAATGATCAACAAAGATTTTAATTTAGTGGCTAGCACATATATACTCTCTAGAGAACTCAAACACCCTTTTAGTTTTTCTTCTTTTGATGGTAGAGTTCTAATTTTAGACCAATGTTTCATTGGATGAAAGATAAGACTCACAAAATTTGAGTTTTTTTTATGATTACAAAATTATTGTGGTGTTGTAAATACGTAAGCAATTTTCATTTTTTTTTATGTACCTGGAATTTGAAGTATTCAAGGACTGTATTAGAGTAGATGAAGTGTACCTGCCAGTATTTTTCCATGAAAAAACAGAAAATAATAGTACATACTGTTGCTGTCAATACTTTAATAGTATGAACGTATTTCATAATTTTGTAAATATAAAATAGGAAATTTGTCTCTAAGAAATATTTGTGAGTGAGGCTACAGTGCTTACGTAAGTACGATGGAGTTTGTGCTTGCGAATCATATCTCGAGTTTCAAAGTAAAATGATCAATCAGAACTGTTGTTATCAAGGTTTCATATATAGTGAGTGAATTTATTTTATTTTGTTGATAATTAAAGAAAGCAATTTTATGAAAATATACAGTGTTTGCATCACCTTCTTGAAGCCATTGGCACTTTGATCTTTGTTGCCAATATTGAGTTTCTGATTTATGAATTTCTAGCAATTCAATTTTTGCTTGTGAGATATCATGCATGAATTTCATCATCAAATAATTCTCTATCTTGTGCTATTAATTCATATTCCTTTAGCTATTGCATAATATTTTCTTTTTTATATCTAACAAGTTTTTTAAGGTTGGCATTCCATCGCCTCAACTTTTGTCTTAAACTATCTAATTTAAGCTTCCAAACAGTAGCTTTCTTTTGATAATCCATTTTCATGTGAGACCATCTTTCTTGTACTATATGTGTGAACTCTTTTTGTTGAAACCAGTTAGATTCAAATCTAAATTGAAAATTACAGAAATTTGAGTTTTTATCAAAATCAAAGAGGATAGGGTTATGATCAGAGACTTGTTTCACAAGAGCAATTGTTTTAATACAAGGGTATAATGAATTTCATGCATCATTAGCTAAGTATCTATCTAGGCAAGCATGTTGATTACTATGTATACCCCTAGCCCATGTGAATTTTCTATTGGTACATTTATATTCTGATAGGTTATTATCTCCAATCCATGTGTTAAATATATTCATATTCATGTTATCAAAGGTTACTCCCTTTTTTCATTTCTAAAACGAATTATGTTAAAATCACCACCTAATAACCATGCTTCAATTCATGACTGATTTAGAAATTCTAATTCTCGCCAAAATTGTTGTTTATTACTGCCAGTTGAAGGTCCATATACAGAAATACATGCCCATAATCTTCTTTTCTGTTTACAATATAGTAGTGCAGTTAAGGTATAATTACCAATAATCCAATTTACAATTGTGAAAAGGTTTTCATTTATGCATATTAATATACCCCCTTTAGAACCCATAGCTGGTAAGTAATTCCAATTAAGCTTTGGACTAATTGCTTTCAGCATTCTGTTATTAAATTGTTTGTTTTTTGTTTCTTGAATACAAACAATATCACAATTTTATTTTTGTATAAGTTCTTTTAATATATTTCTTTTTTCTGATAAACCTAAGCCTCTTATGTTCCAATTTAATACTTTCATGTTTTACAAATTGAGTTCCCTTCACTAAATGTTTCCCATTTAACATTGTACTGCTTACAACAGTTGATTAAATCATATATAACTTCTACATTTTTTCTTTTTTCTGGATCCTCATGTTTTCAATTAGTTCTAATGGGGTTTTAGAAGAGTATGAGATGAAAAAACCTAGTTTAGAGAAGAGGGTACCAATTTCTTCATCTGAGATAGTTGAGTATAAGGATTTAGTACCTAATGAAGCAAGCAGTTCCCTTCTTTTAACATCTTTTCTCTTAAGATATGCACCACATGAAGGCCTCTTACCCTTGTTTTCATGAGGGTAGACCAAAGACTGAGGTACTGCCCTGACCCTTTCAGAAGTTACCACCAATGCTTGACTTGATATGTTAGCACCACTAGTTTCACCTTTTATTTTATGTTCCATGTCCATTTTCTGCTGTAGTGCTTTGACTTTTTGCAGTTCTTTTCTAAGAAGTTTATTTTCAATAATAGCTAATGCCATTGGATTAGTATCATCTTCAATCTCCATTATTCATTTATCGTGTTATATCATGAGGATTTAGCTGCTTTAGGTGAGGTAACTGGGCATATGATACCTTGGTATTGGCAAATTTCAGAGGGTTTTGAGCATCATTTTTTATACTGGTATGGATACCAGTGAGATGGTCTAAAGGGGTTTGAGGATAGGTATTGATAATGTTGGAATAATTTATTGCATTGTTAAAGGTCGATATGTGGGTATTGGTGTTAGAGATGAAATTGTTGGTTTGAGGTGATAACTGAACATAGTTGGAGGGTTGATTTGGTATGACATGACCACCATACTTTGCATTTTTTGCTTTTGCATTCATTTGCATTTTCAATTTATCAATAGCAGTGATAACTTCATTAGATGACCAATTTAGTGTAGGCTCAGATTTTGCTGATTCAATCTCTACATTTATCTTAACTAGCTCTTTATTTGTTTTTGGCCTAGTTACTGCTGACCAAAGGTGAGGGGGTATGAGGTCTATATCTCTTACTTCAACATGTACTTTGGCCCATCTAAGATCATCTCCACTAAAAATATTTTGGTCTCTGTCAACCAATGTATCAAAGATTGCAACAATGGAATCCAATGTATGAGTGTCTCTCATATCAAAGGGGATATTATGCAATCTAACCCATAGTTTCTGAGTTTGTGCAGTTGGGAACAGTTCAGTGAAATTGGTTGAGATAGGAATCGTAAGGGGACCAAAATTACAAATACCTGAATCAATAATTTGCCTTACACATGTATTTGGACCTTCTATGAGATAACGATTGTTCTGAAGTTTCTTGATTGCCCAATAGCTTGTTCCAGGGTAAGAAATGTGGAGACCAACAATCAATTCAGACACTGGAGTATCAGATGGAGCTTGAATGATAAAACTACTTTTAGGTCCCTCATGAGATCTCTCGAACTCTGATCCTCTAAGCTCAATTTGATGAATTGAAGAAGCTGTCATTGATGGGGGTGCTTTGTGATGCAGATTGATGGGAGCTATGGGAATTGGATCTAGGACTGAGGAGGATGGAATCGAGGTGTTTGAGTCTAGCACTGGTGGCTGAGCTTGAGCTTTAATGGAACATTAGCAAGCTTTGTGACCTGTTTTCTTACAGTGAAAACAAATTTGGGGATTTCGACAGCTCATCACGAGATGACCCAATTCACCACAACGATAGCATTTAGATTTGTGATATTTGTTTCTATGGCCAGGATTAAAAGGAACTGTTGAGTTTATGGTGTTTCGCGAGACATCAGACACTCTAAAGGGGTTATTTTGTCGATTTTCGAACTGAAGCGGTCCCTGAAATTTGTTAATTTCTCTAGTTGCATATCCTGTTGGTACACTCTTACTTCCTCCATTTGAAACCCCAGCTGAAACTCGACTTCCCAAAGGAGCTATGCTTGCTTTAAAACTGCCATGACCATTGATCTGAGATAAGGTGGGAAGTTTTCGAGATGGCCAACGAAGACCCCCATTACTTGCAGCTCTGCTTTTAGATTTGTCAAGGTGTTGAGAAGTAATTGCAGCATACGAAAGACGAGGATCTTCTTTACCATATTTTTCAATTAGTTGAAGGCAGTAAGAACGAGATTTGGTTTGCAAATTTCCATTAGCAGAGCTTGATGCAAATCTTGCTGATCTTGAATGAGAATTCCCTGAATTCTTGGAAATTGGTAGTGAGGGACAAAATTCTTGCATAGTCTTGGTTGGAGAGTGAGCAACATTATTTGGTGGAGATTAAGAGATGGAGGAGAAGGTGGTGGAAGGGGTGGAGCTGACAGAGGGAGGGAGGAAGGAGAGCATTTTCTTCAGAAACGCCATTACGTATTTTTCATTGAAAGATAATGTGTTGTAATTCTACTGACAATAAATAAAAAAATTAACTAACTACGTGCCTCCGTCGCAACAAATCAACAAACACTGCCAAATCAAGAAAAATAATAATAATTAACAACAACGATTGAAATTAAATGCAGATGTGTCGGCTTCCTAAAAGGATATAAGAGCATCTTCATTCCTGACACTCTTGGAGTTTCTAAATTATTGCCACATCAGTTTTAAATTTTTAATATTTCTTTAGTTTCTAAACTCTTCATTCCTTAAACTAAAAAGTTAGAGTTTCTTAAATGTCACGTCAGCAAATACTATTATGTTGTGGAAGATCTATTTATTATATCCAACGATTAAGCCACGTCAGAGTTTATAAACTTTAAGGCAAAATTTCTAAATAAGAAACTCATCTACATCTCTGAAATTTATTTAGAAACTGTCACATTAGATTAGAAACTTCAAAAATTTCAGAGATGAGAATGTTCGTCCTTCGTATGGTAAAAAAAATACATTGTATGTTTGAACAATAAAATGGAAGTAAAAAAAAATAAAATGGAGATGCGGGGGATCGAACCCCGTGCCTCTCGCATGCAAAGCGAGCGCTCTACCATTTGAGCTACATCCCCTTCGCATTGTATGTTTGAACATTATCTTATATTTAATTTCTCACAATTAATCTCTTTAAAATTCTACACTTTGCTGTTTGGCCTTGTCAAATTTAGTTTCACCCCTTTTTTAGTTTGTTACATGAATTCCTTGATTTAATTACAATAAATTAATTAACTTTCAGTATATATGCATTAATACCGTCCAGCATTCTTATAGAGTTATAGTGATTTTTAAAACTATGTTGGCGATTCTTGGTCCTTTCAAATATTTCAAGTACAAAATATATTTGGAGTATATAAGCATAAACTAGATCCCCGTAGAATTGGTACAGTATAAAATGCTAAATAATACGAGGATATGACGGTTTATGAACAAAATAGACTGAACACTATTAAACATTTATAGAATGAAATATTTCTTGGTCTTAGTTAAAGTTCAGTCCAAGTTCAATTGCTAAAACTGAACTGGATTAATTACTTGCTCAATGTGGAAATAAATTCAAATATGTTCAAACATTCCAATAAATTAATCAAGTTCTAACTCTGTTTTTCACAGAATGAGAACTAAGTTATTAGCACAAATAAACTTAAGTTATTCGATATATTGATGAAAAAGCTTCTATTAAAAGAGGAGTATGCATTGTGGTGTCCAGAACCAGCCCCGCATGGTTATCTTATGAACAAATAATAGACATTATTCGGTTATAAAATATTTGGACATGAACTGGATATTAGTAGATAATTATGGACTTGATTTCATCATGGACTTTCACTCCTCATAGCAGGCTGAGCTGGACATGAACTAAAACCCATCTATTAGCAACCCTACAAGGAAGCTACACACAATGGCATGAACCTGATATATATATATATATATATATATATATATATATATATATATATATATATATATATATATATATATATATATATATAGGCTAGGGTGCTCCATGAAGCACCAAACCCCTCGTGCTCCACATTCGTTATATCCAATTTGAAAATTCCAACGACCGATCCGAACCGTTGAACATGATCTATATATATATATATATAGGAAATTAGCATATCACTAATCTATTTAATTTAAATTTAAAATTTATTTTCTTATTTTCTAGAATATGTATAAATGAAAGAGAAGCCATGGCGCAGCGGTAAAACTGTCGCCTTGTGATCATGAGGTTATAGTAGCCTCTTGTAGAAATGTAGAAAAAAGTTCCGTACAAAGATTCCAAAGTGATCCGATCCTTCCTCAGAACTTGTGCAAGCGGAAGCTACG